>CM062805.1:522123263-522300763 GCA_031772625.1 Pinus tabuliformis | reverse complement strand
TTTTAACCCTGTGAATGCCTTCTGTTGAGATTTAGACCAAAAGAATTTTGCTTTCGCTCCTCCCTTGGTGACTTGACTCAAGGGCCAAGTGATATGAGAAAATCCCAACACGAACTTGCGATAGAAGTTGGCAAGACCTAGAAAGCTGTGGAGCTCTGTCAAAGTGGTTGGAGATGGCCAATCCCGAATGACTTGGATTTTGGATGGATCCACATGCACCCTCTGTTCATCAATAATGCATCCTAGATACTGAACCTAGGTCATGCCAAAAGTTCATTTCTCCAAATTGGCACATAACTTATGTTGCCACAGTGTTTGGAGAACTTGTCAGATGTGGTGGAGGTGCTCTTCCCCACTTTGCCTGAAGATCAGGATGTCATCCAAGTATACCACTACAAATGAGTTGGTGAATGGCTGCAAGATGTCATCCATTAGCCTCATGAAGGTTGCAGGAGCATTCGTCAATCCAAAAGGAATAACCAACCATTCGAAAAGGCCCTCCTTGGCTTTGAAGGCAGTCTTCCACACATCAGAGGGTTCGATTGGTACTTGGTGATATCTTGACTTCAAATCGATCTTGCTGAAATATTTTGCCCCTTTCAGTTGGTCCAAGAGGTCATTAATCCGTGGGATCGGGTACCTATTACAGACAATGATCTTGTTCAGCGCCCGATAGTCAATACAGAGTCTCCAAGTCCCATCCTTCTTCTGTACCAACATGATCGGGCTAACACAGGGTGATGAACTCGGATGGATGTGACCTTTCTGCAGCAGGTCCTGAATCTGCCTCTTAACTTCATCTTTCTCCAAAACGGAGCGCCGATAAATTGGTCCATTGGGCAGCGATGCACCTAGGGTCAGATCGATGGAGTGATTGACTTGACAATGCAGAGGAACCCCTGTGGGGGAGGTGAAGATGTCCTCGTACTCCTCCATGACCTTGTCCATCTGTAGTTGTCGTGTGGAGGGGCCTTGTCTGGAGGTCATGGCCACTGTCTTCTTCTTTCCTTGAGGGCGTATCATCAGGAAAACAAATTTCCCAGTTTTGGAAATGAGCTTACTGCATTGTTTTGCAGTAACCAAAGAGATGGCGGTAGGCGGTGCTACCTCCAGTATCCTGTACAACTTATTTCCCAAAGTAACAATAACAGCACGGGGCCTTGATTCATACACAACATGTCGCTTCCACAAGTATGGTTGTCCTAATAATACATCACAAACATCAAGGGGGGAAATGTCATACAATACCTCATTCGTGAAGGGCTTGATGTTGTATGGAAGGCGACACTGTTGGCTCACGCGAAGATCCCGTCCTTGGTGAATCCACCCGATGGTGTACGATTGTGGATGTGTTGTGGTCGGTAAGCCGAGCCGCTTCACGATCTCTGTCGAAATGAGGTTTTTTTGGCTCCTACTGTCAACAATGAACTATAGTAGGGAGCCCTTTACCCACATTTGGGAGTGGAAGAGATGCTCCTCCTCCTCTGGATCTTCGGGTTCCTCCTTCTGGATATTCGTGGTGGCAATGGTGGCGTTGGGCTCCGCATCGATAATCTGCTTCCCTTTGTCATTCCCCTTGTCGGGTTTTGACTCAGAGTCAGAACATGCATCTGATTCTGAAACCTTTAGCTCGGCCACCAGTGTCTTCTTGGCCCGACACTCACTTGTGTTGTGAGTGGAGCTCTTATAGAACTCACACCACTTTCCTGTGTCCTTTTTCAGCTTTGCGGCACTGTTCTTTGCTTGCAGCTTTGGCGGGTTGTCTTGGGCTGCCCCGCCTTGGATTTCTCCTTTGTTCTGTGGTTTGGACGCACCTTTCCCTTGCTTCGGATTCACAGATCCAAAGTCTAGCTTCTTCTGTTTAAAATTTTTCTCGATCTTGACGGCATATCGGTATGCCGTGCCGAGCGAGGAGATGTTAAGGAATTCTATTTCTTCCTGGATGTACTTATGCAAGCAGCCGTAGTATTTGACTACCAAATGTTGCTCCGAATCCTTGATAGCCAACTTTGTGTGAAGGGTATGGAAAATATTGGTAAACTCCGGCACGTCTTGGTCCCTTCCCTACCGCAGTGTTGTCCACTTTATGTATTGATCCTCATAGCTTCCGAAAGGGTAGTACTGCTCCTTGATGGCATTCCAGAATGAATTCCATGTGGGTGTGGCTAAAAACAATGAGGCCGTACTTTCATCCTTCTGTTCGCAATAGGTTTCCCATCAGTCCTTGACGTGGGGGGCGGCTTTGAGAAGAGTGAAAGTAATCTTTTCCTAGTCAGAAAAATCAGGAACAGAAAAATACCCTTCTAGCAAATTTAACCATTTATCTATGTCTTCTACATCTATCTGACACTCAAATATCGGAATGTCAAATTTAACTTGTACCTTAAAGGGTGTGGTGCTTCCAGAGTAGCTGTTGGAAGTAGATGTGTCGCCCACGGGTAGCCACTAAAGGATCTGGGCAAAGTTGTCCTTCATCGTGTTCCTTTGTTGCTCAAGGGCCTCTTCGAGCAAGATTTTGATAGGATCTTCTGCCCCCTCGTCTTTCTTTTCATCCGCCATGGGAGGCCGTCGAGATTTGCGAGGCTAGTCTTGCAAAGGTTCGACCAGTTCAAGCCCTAACTCCTTATATCCCAACCTCATTAGGGACATGCAAAGAAAGACAGAGAAAGAGCAAACCGCTCTGATACCACTGATCCAGATTTAAATAGGAACACAACAAATTACAGATATAACCATACATATAGAGATGCAACATAAATAATACTTCATTTCATTACTGTAAAATACTGAAATATGCTTACAAACAGAAATGGAAATAAACTAGCTAGGGCGATGGTAGCTTATCTCTGAGAAGAGATGTGGCGGCTACATGCCTCTAAACTGTGTTACAATGAGGCTCGAAGGCCTATTTATTGTTGAAAAACAATGGAAAACCCTAAACATCCAAAAACCTAACCCTAGAAGATGAAACACCAAACTGTGGGCCCCGTTTGGGTAAATTGGTACATCAACTTCCCGGGGTCGTAACTTTGGCATACGATCTCCGTTTGACGCACACAATATCTCGTTAGAAAGATCTATTCGAGAACTACAAATTTGGGGAGAGAAACATGTTGGTCCCATTTTCCCCCAAAAACGTCGTTTAGGGCCTCAAAACGGCTCCGGAAGTTGAGGACCTGAAAAACTACTAAAAATAGTAAATTGTGCTACAATTAAGGAAATTGAAAATCTGAAAGAAACAATGGTGGGGGTCCAAGTGGACTTGGCGGGTGGCCACCAATATCCACCTGGATCATCAGGACCCAAACTTTTTCCTTTTTTCAAGGAAAGGAGAACTCCTTCCACTTCCCCCTTTGTAACCGGAGCCATTAGGAATTCATTTGCATCCTCCTCAACGAACCTCGGGAACACTTGAGCCACCTGGATGACTTCAGCAATCGAGGCCTCTTGGGGAGATTTGAAAAGTGATTTAAAATGGTTAACCCCCATTCCAGCCAAATCACTGAAGGAGGACGCCAAAACCCCATCTTCGTTTTTCAACTCCCACAGTGTTTGAGATTTTCCTACCCTTGGCATAATTCTGAAAGAACTTGGAGTTTTCATCACCTGCCTTTAGCTAGATCGCTTTGCTTTTTAATCTCCATTTTTCTTCAATCTCCTTTATTATATCTCAATTATTATATCAATCTTTGATTTTTCTATATTATAAACAAAAATAAAAGCCATAAAGATAGTATATAAGGAAACTAGTTATAAAATCTAAATTGCATGAGTTGATTTTTAAATATTTTAAAAGTTATTTTATGTATTTTTTTAATTTTATATTTAAAGAAAAAGAATTATACAAAATATATCTCTCTATATATATATAACACGAAATAACATTAAAAAAACATGAGCATATTATTTTCTTTATAAAAGTATGTGTATTCTTGTTAAAATTTATAGGTGTAAATGTAACTGAACATGAGAATAGTGCAATACATTCATATAATGGTAGGAATTAAATAAAAATGCCAAGTTGTAATAAATGAAAAATTTCATTGAAACTTAAATTCCATGAAAACTGTGATGGGTATTTGACCAAAAAATTAGTTTTTTTATTGCTTCAGTAATTCAATCCAAGATTTTACAAAAATAAGATGGTAGACTCTGGCTATTGAATAAACTGGGCCCGAAGGTGCATAAACGGAAGGAGAGTATGTCTGAGTCACACTTAGATGAAGAATCAGTGGAAGTAAAATCATGCTGCTACAAGTCCATCAATTGATCAATAGCAATAATATGATAGAAAGCTTGGAAAAGATGCAGGAAAACTAAACAATATACCTTCATTCGACCATTAGCTCATGGAGCTCGACCTTCACCTCCTCAATCGCACTTGAAAGAACATCCTACAAACTAGAAATCAACATCAAAACATGTACAAAACCATCAATGAAAACTAATTGAGGAGACACTAAAAGAACCTCTCAATTGGAAAAAACCCTCACTGAAAATTCTGAAAACACTTCAGTGCAAAAGTTAGGAATTGGTGGGACCGTGGGGTATGAAACCTTAAGTACTTGCACTTACAATATGAAATTGTATTTAAAAGCTTATTAATATAACTCCGAAGGCCTAAGCCTTATCAAATCATTTCCAATGTGACCTTGCACTCAGAACCGAAGGCTTAAGTTACAATTCAAAAACTCATTAACAAAAATTAGACTTAGGGTTTAGTGATTTTTGATGTTGGTATTCGTTGCCACTCCGGTGAGGCTATGTTGCTCCTTGCAACCTTTAATCTCACATTGGGTAACTATTTTACTTATGTCGTGGCTTTGACCTTGCTGCTTTCAAGCCGTTCTGCAATTTCATGTATCTGCTGGTTAATGTATTTTCTTGGGTCGGTGTTCTGACAGGTTCTTGGTCCCTTCTCCAGGCAACTTGGCCTCTACATGACTGGTAAGTTTTCTGTCTGATTTTTTCTTTCAATTCTTTTCGAGTTTCCTCTAACCCTTCTACTCCTTCCTCGCAGGGCTTCCTTTTAGAGTTAGCTTCTATAATGTCGCTATCTGCGTGGGCTGTTTGCCCCTTCTCCTGGCTTCTAACCCTATTGTGCCATACAACCTTGGTACTGAGAGAGTGACTTCACCTTTGCTGCGATGTGAGCTTGCTTGGCTCCTCCAAGGTAAGTTGTTCAATTTAATGTTGTTCAATTTAATCTTCGTGTAGCTTTGCTATCATTTTCAGTTTCTCTAGCCGTGGATCTAATTCTCTGTCTTTGTGTTTTTGCAGGTGTTGTAGCGTAGATGGCCTCTAGTTGCACCTAGCTTCTTCAGTCCATGTGTAGACAGGATAGGGTCTTACCCTTTCATTTTCCTCTATTTTGAATTTGATGTTGGTTGTTCTATGCTATGTGTGAGCTTCAACAGTTAAAAACCCAGATGGGTTTTCGGCCTCCCTTGCTCTGGCTTGATGTAATTTAAATTTTGTTAAAACCCTTATAGGGTTGGGTATTTAGGCCTCTTTCGTCTTGCTGTTAGCCTGAATAGGTTGTCTGCTTATCTTGGTTTCTATTGTTCCTGAGACTGTGAGGAAATACAAATATATACGACTATTTAATTTGTATTTTGTAAATGATATTGTTACCCGTGCTTGCTTTCCTCATTCATCATTCAGTTTATTTTGACTGTATTTGGTCCTTGCTTCTGGGTCTGTAACAACTTATTTGTCAATCTTGTTTCAACATCTAGATGGTTTCAGCTCCCTCTAAACTATCATCTTAAATATAGAATGTCTCGCATAGAGAAGAAAACAACTTTTATTTTTAAAGTATAAAAGTAACTGTTACACACTTTCTTACTCACAAAGAAATTTATCTTCCTGACTACTCTCTCCCTCTAGATGGCAGACCCTCACTTGGTGGTCTGGCTCGATTTTAATACCTTGCCTATAACTCCATACAGTTGAGAAACTGTCATTCAGTTTTCTGGAACTAATTAACTAACTAAACTAACCCTACTAACTAATTATTCCTAATTTATTCTTTAACTTTGTGATCTGAAATGGGGCACTTAGGCTTCTTGTCTAATTTACAAGAACCTCTCCCACTCTCAAAGCTTAAACATTCCCAAGTATTATTGGTTAACTAATGCGGAATTAGGAAATACTTGAAAATATAGGTGTATGCTGATATTTATTTTTAACTGATTATGTGCCTTAAATTACGTTGTTGTGTTGTAAGTTGATGTGCTCAAACCAATATATAAATACATATAACATTAAATAAAGCAGCAAAGGCAAGGCAGCAATAAAACACACACAGAACAACAATGTTAATTACGATTTCACCCAAAACACTTGGGCTACATCTCCGTGAGCTCTAGTCAACTCAACTAGGCTCTCTAGGATTATGGTCTGAGTTCATTTTACAAGATCTTTGGCTCAACTCCATTGGTTTACACAGAATTCAGTGGGCTTAGAACACCATCTCTCCCTAGCTCTTGAAGCTCTCGGCTTTCTGGCTCTCAGCTCTAGCTCTTGGCTCTGGCTCTTGGCTTTGGCTTTGGCTCTCGCTCTTCGGCTCTGGCTTCTTTGGCTCTCAACAATGTACAGCTCTCTAGCTTTTCACTTGAACTCCAAGTGACTCCCTTGGCTTCTCTGTGCATTCATCTTTTGCCCTCTCGACCTCTTTTTGCTTTTTCCTTTTGCTTTCTATGCTCCTCCTCTCAATTGAGCTCTTTCAGACCTCTGTGCTGCCTGCTTAGACTCGGTTTTAGCAACAACTCCAACAACAACCTTCAACAACCCCCCTCTCTGTCGTTCTGTGGATTTTTAAGCCAAATCGGCGCTGTCGGTTCATTTTCCCTCTCGGGCTCTCTGGCTTCCCGGCCTCCGTCTGCTTGAATCACCCTCTGAGCGTTAGCAATCATTGCTAAATGCCCTCAGGGATGGTGGCCACCTATTTTGCAACAGAAAAAGGCCACTGGCGCGTCGAAATCCCAAAGATATCATTTCTCTTCTTACACAGGAAAATACACAGAAAACCTGTAAAAATCTGCCCAAACGCGTCTATTGGACTTCAAAAATTATGAAGTTCGCCTTATTTTCCATTGGGTCTGCCTGAAATTTCTATTGCAAGTTGCAATACCCATGTTTCATGGTTCCCCCTTTGTATTTTAAAAATATATTAAACATTGCAAAATCCCGTCAAAATGGCTTTAGCCGGATTTGAAAGATTATATGTTTTCATTTGCAGACCCTTTTGGGTCCATTTTCATCGCATCGCATATATCGCGTGGACTCGGGGTAAGTCATATGGCGTGGCCTATGCCGATGTGATCCATCGACACTAATATTGGCAATCGCGGTATCGCTTGGACCGTGGTCCCGCCTCTGCCTCGTGGCATCGCCGATTGCGATCCTACGATTTCGGCGATTGCACCATCGCATCGCCCTGGGACCTTTGCCTTGGGTATACACTGCCTGCCTCCGATCCGAACTGCCGATTCAATCATCAGAGGTCGTTGATTGGGGGTGCCTTCCACCTGACCTTAAGTCCTCCTCTTTGCCTCATATGATGCGATTTTCCCTTATAAGGGTCTTTTGCCCATTTTTAAAAGGTTTTTGCCTCTTTTCCCGAAGAACAAAGGGGAACTTCTTTTTGTGATAACTTCTCCATTTGTAGTCCGTTTTCACCCATTCAAGTTGTGTTGGATTCAGAATGAGGAGATCTCTACAATGAGACTATTTCTAAGAGCAACTTGCGACTTTCTGTTGTTGGGAAAAGTATCCAATACGGAATGACCCTATCCCACTCTAAGGGTGATAGTACCTCAGCAACAACTGAATGCAAAGCTATTCAAGATTACTTCTTTATGGGATGAGAGAGGGAAGAAAAGGATGATCTACTAACCATTATCTTGCGCTTAATAGTCGATCCAGTCTTCACTCCTTGCTGCTTGCTCCTAGCTCCTTGCTCTTTCACCGGCCCAGCTACATAAAGATCCTGTAAAAGCACAAGAGAAGGAAACTACAAGAAGCATACATCCATAATCGATTCAGGGATTAGCATAAATCAAATATACAAGCATCTATTCACCATAAAGACACATGCATATAGAAGAACCTCAAATACTTTATTAATAGAAGAAGCAAAGTTCTGAGAGAGTTACAACCATAATAGGCCCAATCCAGCAACACCTCCCAGCAGAAAGAAATCTCCTCTTCACCTCCTTCAAGCAATCACCCAATAGTTCTATACACAAACCAACAACACTTCCTTACTTGCACAAAATTCCAGCCTCCCTAGACCTCATGAGAGAGCTCTATATATAGGGTTTTGGAGAAAGGATGAGTCATCTTGAGACTGGCATGAAGCTGACTAGTGTCCTCTCCCACTTTAGTTAATCTTCAGTTCTTGAGTCCACTTGGAGATTCTTGCTTCCACATGGAGATCAAGACCCTCTTACTCATCACAAGGCGAATTCCTTGACCCAAGTGTCAGTTTGGAAGCTTCCTGGGCAGTTGACACCTTGCAGAATGACTGTGCCACTTGGCCAATCTCGCCCAGCGCAGGTAGCCTTCATTAGTTTTGACATTCAGCGCAGGTACAGAGTGGAGCAGTTGACATTCAGCGCAGATGCTCAGTGGAGCAGCTGACATGATCCAGAAACTGCTTGTTTTTGAGTGTTTTCAGGTGGAGAACTGATTTTCAGTGCTGTGGTTTGCTGACCTTGTTCCTCTAGGGGTAAGAAAAACATGTTTAGGGACTTTGGATCCCTCAGATTATTGACATTTCATGCTTCATGCTGTAAGGCACAAAAATTTCTATAACAGTTGCCCCCTAAAGTATGAGGTCGTTTATCGGGTGAAATGCTTTATCAGGAGGATCCGAAGTTCATTCAATCGCTGAGAGGTGCCCTGTAATAAAATACAATACAATACATTATTTTTCATTCTGCTTTCATGATCTAGCTGAGGCGGGCATTCCCATGCTCAGCTTTATAAATTCATTTTGGTACATATAACAGACGATTGTCTGATGGTAGATTGATAATTCTCTGCTGAAATTATCATCCTTTGAGTAGGATGATCATCTGCTGTAATAATGTACATATCAAATGTCTTTATATCCTGAATATATATCGCAGCCCGGATGGATGAAACTAGATCCGGGGTCTTCAAACTCGTTCGATCTTCACTCTAAGTACAAGTCGATCCAAGTGAGAATTGCGCTGAAGTCGAACATGGAAAGACATCGCTTGATTACCGGTCAATGATGTAAACCGTTAACAAGCGCGAGAGGAATCACCGATAATGATAATGACCCTCAAGGTACTGCAGTACAATTCACGTGGTGTGAATATAGGACTTGGCGTCGAACACCACGCAAAATCTTCTGGTCGAAGGTCATTGATGTATGCCCGTCGCCGGAAGTGAGAAACTTGCCATTGAGGCATGCAAGCTTCAAAGTACTGAGGGGGGTGTTCCTAGATCAACTTCTTGGATAATGAGCTGAATTCGACAAGAAGCGATCCGTCAAAGGAGGGCCTTAATGAATCCCACATCAGTGACACAGAACGGAGCTAATGATTTTAGTGGAGGTGAAAACAGTCTGTGACATATGACTCAGGGTGGTGATCATGGGTGGATGAAGGATAATGTATGGCAGTGGATGGGACACGGTTGACTCTTTCTGAACAACATCTCTTGAACATATAACGACCAAGGATAATTTTAGGGGCGAATGTTCGCCCTTTGGCGAAATTAAGGGGTTTTAAATTTTTAGTGGGCGAATATTTTGTATCATAGTAAATTTTTACAAATCACCTCAAATAGCCCACCTTATTTTAAGGAAGAGGGTAAAAAAGGTAAATTTAGCCCTTGAAATTAGGACTTACAACCTTCCATTCGCCCACTTTCAAGAATAGGTTTTATTTAAGTGAATCCATTCGCCCATTTTCAAGAATAGGTTTTACTTAAGTGAATCCTATGGGCCAAATACCATATTTATAAAAGAGGTATGGTAAATTAATAAAAATATAAATAAATGAGAGGTATGGTAAATAAATAAAACATTTTTTATATTTACTCCATAAGTCACCTTATATACATGTAAGGGTGTAAACAAATAAAAATATAAGTAAAGTGGAGGTATGGTAAATAAATAAAACGTCTTTTTATACTTACTCAAAAGGTATGGTAAATAAATAAAAATATAAATAAACTAGACGTATCGTAAATAAATAAAACTTCTTTTTATATTTAGTCCATAACCCTCGTTCTATTTATGAAGGCTCAAGAAAGAGGTTTTATTTAAGTGAATCCTATGGGCCAAATACCATATTTGTAAAAGAGGTATGGTAAATTAATAAAAATATAAATAAACGAGAGGCATGGTAAACAAATAAAACATTTTTTTATATTTACTCCATAAGTCACCTTATATTTACGAACACTCAACAAATGGGTTATATTTAGGTGAAACCTATGGCCAAAATACTATGGGACAGATACCATGGACTAGATTGTTATTAATACCATGCAAAAAACCATTATTAACCCTAATATTAGAATTAATAAAAATAAAAATGGCACATGGTATTGACCCATGGTATTGACCCATGGTATTCACGTGGAATGTAGCCTATTTAAATGGGGGAGTTAAACCAGCATGTAGCCTATGCTAACATTCACTAGGACTTTACAAAGTTTTATTATTTAGTGAAAGACTCGCCAAGATCTTACAAGATTTTATAATTGAGTAAAATATTTGCCATGCCTGGTGAGAGATTCGCCAAAAAATTATATATACATATTATATTATTGATAAAATCGCCTTCCATTTTTCCTATATACCATGGAGATTCGCCCATTTATTATATTTATAAATTTAGGGGGGGTTCTTAAAATTTTCCCTGATAACGACACTGATGCGATGGATCGGTAGCATTACCCCAAATGTGGATGGTTTGGCGAAGACCATGGTGATGAGACCGGCGAATGAAACAACCCAACCCGATGTGATACGAAGGAAAAGTGTCATGTTCAAGAGCGACTTGCTACCATTAAAGCTTTGAGGTTCTCCCAATTTTTCCCCAGTCATTTCTGACCAGTACCTCTTTATTTTTGTCAAGCTTGAGGAGGATAACATATGCTTGTTCTATAACCTGCCCTTCGGGCAAGCCCATCACTATGTTTTAACGAGCCTAGCGATAGGGAAACTCGTTCTCGTCTAAAGACAAGTTTGTCGCTATTTAATCATTTTAACGAGTCTAACGACAAGGAAAACTCGGTCCTTTTCATTTTTAGAGAGTCTGAAAAGGTACAGAAGGTTAACTCCAAAATTCCTTTTTCGTCATCTAATCCCTTAAGTCCGAAAAAGTATAAAACAATACAGAAGGGATGAGTTTTCGATAGTTTTAACGAGCCGAACAAAACAAGCGCTCGATCTTTTTGTGCAATAATCCCTCAGGTCCAAAAAGATTAAAATCTAGAGGAGGGATAGCTCTTCCGGTCGTTTAACGAGCTGGAAGGCCAAAACTCGGCAATCTTTTCATATTTTACGAGTCAGTTGAAAAGAGCTTAAAGAAGACTCGTCTTTTGAGGAACGAGCGATGAACAGGGATAGCAGCTGATTCCAGGTACAGGTTGGAATTTTCCAATCATGGCAGTGTCACAAGGATGGCTAGGTGAAATCACTCTTTGCAGCTGTTCCTCAAAATGGGTAAACAATCATATGGAGGTGAACGATCGGCCAAATGAAAGTGGAGGTGGCAGGTGCAAAACACGACCAAGGCTTTTATGGTTGATCAGGTTACATACTTAATGGTTATTTACCGGGATGGGTTCATTTTTTAACGAGCTTGAATGCGCCAAAACACTGCTCAATCTTATGTTTATTTTTTAACGAGCATGAACTATGTGCTAAAACTGCTTGGAGATAAGTTTGCATGCCCCCAGCATAATAATGCAAATCGAGGTGCACGCCCCCCAAGCTTCATTGCATTCAACTTGATGGTTGGAATGAAGGTTTACCTTTGAGATTTGGAAAGGGGATTGTTTTCATTTTTTAATGAGGTTGACATAGTAAATGATCTATCCTCATGACTCCTTGTTTCATTTTTTAACGAGGTTGACACGAGATAAGAACCGTCCTCGGAGCCCACTGTATTTACAGTATTTCTATTAGGGCGATGATCCACGCTGACAAAATGTTTAGGAATCTTCCGAATCCATTAGATATAGAAGATTTCATATTGTAGGTTTCCACTGTGGCCACTTTCGTCAGATTACTTGTAGGCGGTAGGGAAAAAGTACCCATTAAGGCAGGGTCTTTTAGGAGGCCTACTCTAATATTTTGAAGCGAATGATTGCTTCCATGGATCATTGGAATGCTTCCCGCAACTTGTGAACTTTCGGGGAGGAAAGTTTGTTGGTCGACGACTGTAATTCCTCCTTGAAAGGGAAATGCAATCTTCCTGAAGTAGGTCGACACAACTACGGCCATGGCATATATCCATGGCCTTCCCAGTAGGATGTTGTAATCGAGGTTTCCGTCGATCACTCCAACATCAACTTCTACTGTTTTTCCCCCCAGCTCAACTTGCAAGTTACTTAAAATCCCGTATGGAGTGTATGATCGTCCATCAAATGCTTTTAACATCGTCGACGATTTCGACAAGGGTGATGAGCCTAAATTTTTCCAGCAACTCATCGACATAAGACATGTAGATGCTCCCTCATCAATAATTATCCGATGAACAGTTTTGTTGAGGGCTTTCACTTGAATAAGGAAAGCTAGTTGAGCTGGTAACTGAGGGTCATATCCTTTATGATCAAAGGTCACGAGATTGGAATACATTGGGCCAATCCCACCTATTGCTGATAATAAAGCTTGCTCTTGGGAGGGGTAATTTTGCGGTACCTCGAGTGTCGACATAGCGGACGACGATTGAGCCAGGTCCTCTATTATATTATAATTCTGTGCTATTTTTGCACGAGGATTAAGTGTCGATTTGGGTACTACTCCCTTTGGCAACTTTATCATCTGTTCAGGAATGATGGGTGGCACAACTTTGGTCAAATTTGTCGTCGAACTACTAGGTTGTTCATCAGCCTTGTTATTCGACCGCTGTGGATTCTCGTAATCTTTATTCCTTGTCAAAGCATCATTCTGCTGCTTTGAGGTAGACAACATAAGCACTTGGGATCAGGAAGTATTTTGATTAGCAACCAGATTTTGACCTGGATTAGGAAACGGATCAGTCAATACTGCTGGGGTTTTTGAACTCTTAAAGAGTTTCTTAACTTCAGCTATATGTGGACAATCTTTCGTCCAATGATCCTCATCGCATATATGACACCCTGCTGGGGGTTTCCTTTTTCTCCCTTTCTTTTTCTTCTTGCCCCCTGGTTGCTTCAGTTGTTTGCCCTTGTCGGTCGACATGGCATTTACTTCTGAGGCAAGAAGTTCTTCATTTGCATTTTGACTATAAATTTTGTGCTTGCCAATCACGCCATCGCCGGCGTGAGAGTCGTTGTTTGATTTAGGAGGAGGAGGAATTGAAAATTCCGGTCTAGGGGCGTCAGGTATTTTGTCGTAGAGCATGCCGGACTGAGTATAGACCAAGTCCAGATATTGCGCACGAGCGATAACCTGCTCTTCCGTTACGACCCCCCCTTTTGCCACATCTTCCGTGATGGCAGGAAGTAATGATTTGATAAACCATTCAGCTAATAGCTGATCGGGAACGTACGTTTTTACCATCCTACGACGACGTCGCCACTCATGTATATGATCATATATGTGGGTGGAAGTCGTCTGTTTGAAGTTGGTAAGGAGTTCTGTTCCCGTTTCATACCTTATCGGTAATTGAAAATGGGTTAAAAAGGTTGTGGCTAAGGTACTGAAGTTGTCGAACGAAGCTCTAGGCAATTCAATGTACCATTTTGCCGCTGGACCCGTTAATGTCCTCTGAAAGAGGCGAAGTCTTATCGAATCATCATTCAGGGTGTTCGATGAACACCATAGATGGAATGTCATCACATGATTCGATGGATCTTCACCCGGATTTCCATTAAATTTAGGAATATCTGACAGAAGTTTATGCGGAATCGCTGGCCACCAAGGGGCATAAGCAATTGGATCATTCGTCAGCCGGTTTAGATATGGTAATTCTAGAGTTGCTACAAAGGGCAACTGTTGGCTCAGGTTAGGCGAAGCATATCCAGGATAAGATGGTATCACCTGAGCAATGGGTCTTTGCAGACCAACATAATTCTGGCAACTTTGACAAGGTTGATGGGCATAACCATTATAACATGGTTGCCCATTACTTACAAAGACTTGTTGCTCAGGTCCTTGATATGATTGTTGGAATGGCGGTTGTTGAGATTGAACCAGCTCTGGTTGTTGGACCATTTGCTGTTGACCAATACTGGATGATTGACCAGGATGAGGAGTCACAATACTTGTTTGAGCCTGAGTCGCTCCAGATAAGGAGGCACTACCCTGAGATTGTGATTGAGTCGTTGAGACTTGCGACACATTCACTATAGCAGGTATGGTGGGAATATTCGACACAGGGTGTACTGGTTGCATTGAATATACAACCCCTGGTTGCTGAGGCAGTATTGGTACCCAACCGCTGGATGTAATTCCAGTTTGACCTGAACTTTGTTGTAAACTCCCATATGGTTGTTCTCTGGTAGGGAACAATGAAAGAGGATACTGCCCTCCATATGGTGGAAATCCAGTACTTAAAGGGTAAATTGGCCTTTGAAGACACATTGGATCAATTTGTTGAGTTTCAACATAAGAAATACCAGATGATAATCCGGATGAAGAAATAGGAACTAACCATGTCGTTGTCCCTGATTGGACTCCGGCTTGTTGTTGACAATTTGCCGGGACATATGGTATACCAGCGAACATCGTTGGAGTAGTAGCAGGTGGCTCTGCTGCTGCTGTGTCGGACGACACAGTCCTAGATGTCGACGGTTGTTCAGACATACCTAGTCTATCCAAAAGGTTTCTTAGCGATTCTACAGG
The DNA here is from genome assembly GCA_031772625.1 of Pinus tabuliformis. Classification (NCBI taxonomy): domain Eukaryota; kingdom Viridiplantae; phylum Streptophyta; class Pinopsida; order Pinales; family Pinaceae; genus Pinus; species Pinus tabuliformis. The sequence goes on along the minus strand of CM062805.1, from coordinate 522,285,723 downwards.
AACTTCCACTTGTGGTGACTAACTTCGACGATCAACGAGGGAAAGGTGATGATTATTCCGCTTAAAATAAATTTTATAACGACGCTTTAGACACAACTTGCTTTTTCAGTTTTAAAGAGTCGAGAAAAAGCTAAAGATGACTCTAGTCTCCTTCAATGTTTTAACGAGCCCGAAGTGACAAATGCTCGGTTGGACTTTTTCAGTTATTGAGTTTGAAAAAGGCCAAAAGAAACTGCTCTGGAGTTCTAGGCAGAGGGTGTGCCAAACTTTTCGCAAAACCACAGAATACGTTTTACGGTACGGGTGGTCGATCTTCGTGAATGCTGTGTTCACTGCATTGCGATCAGTAGGGCGGCCGACACAGTTTCCTATGGATAAAGGCTTTATTCCTATAGGGGTCTCCCAATATATACGCGACGGTACGTGGGAGCACAAGTCCGTATTAGTGCCACCGACTCTCAGGAGGAATCACCCACCTTCGTCGAGATCGACAGTCACTATGTTTAGCGACGCCGGAACACGTCTCTAGCTTAGACCTCTAGATGTTTGCGTTATGTTTCAAAGCGTTGTTAGGTTCATTCAATATATTTTAAGTTGATCTTTTTAAAGTTTGCCTTTCAAGGTTCACCACGAGATGTATTGATACAAATTCCTAAATGCAGTCTAAGATGAGAAGCAAGCTTTTTCAATCTTTTCGACTTATGAAAATCTTAACTACTGAGGGAAAAGAGAGACAAAATCTTTTCACACAGACCAAAGAGCACTCGCTAATGCACTTTTTCCCTAAATCAACATACAAACTTATATGCAAAATGCAAAGATGCAGGTATTTCTTTTTCTCTTTCTTAATGTTGGTGAAATGCAAAAAGAAAGCTGTTGTATAATTTTGAATCCAATTTCAAGTGAAAGCAAACCAGTTTGTCCAACATCAAAAGACACCTTAAGATTTACTTGTTTTGACACTAGAAATATATGAATTCAAACCATATGACGAAAGCAAAAGCTCAATCAGCTATGAACAACAAACAAACTAACTCTTAAGATCAAAACGACACTTATCACAGGTCTAGATCTAAGAGGCCACAGCAAGACTAGTTCACTTTCGTTATGGGAAACTGCAAATGATGTAAGAAATACACAAAGAACAAATACAGTTTCCTTATACAACCGAGGTGGAATAGTGGCAAGGAAAGGTGGTTTCAGATAGGTACATTGACTAACAACAGGCTGCAAAAACAAGGATGAAAACAGGGCAATAAACAGCAGGGAACCCCAGTAGCACAATGCAAAACTGGTTCAGTGCAGGTGATACACTGTCAGTTTGACATTCAGCGCAGGTAGCCCCTTCGGGACCTGCGCTGAAATGCAGACTGCCTTTGTACAACCTGCACTGAAGAACGAAACTTTCGTTTCTCTTGGTTTCCGGGTCACAGATTGCTCAAAAATTCACAGTTTTTGCTCAAATCAGAAGCTATCAGTCAAGGACACACTAAGGGATGAAAAGGAGGATGAAAAGCTATCACTAAGAGCTTATTAGAGTCCTTGTGGATCAGCTCTTCAAATCATAAACTTGCCCAGAAACTGAGCTAGAGTAGCTGCCCTCTACTTTGTATTTGAAAGATCCAAATACAGTTCGATTCGGTACTCCCTTTGTTTATGAAATGAATAGAAAAAAACACAAACAACCAACAAGATACGATCCCCAGCGGAGTCGCCAATTTGTTGTTGGGAAAAGTATCCAATACGGAATGACCCTATCCCACTCTAAGGGTGATAGTACCTCAGCAACAACTGAATGCAAAGCTATTCAAGATTACTTCTTTATGGGATGAGAGAGGGAAGAAAAGGATGATCTACTAACCGTTATCTTGCGCTTAATAGTCGATCCAGTCTTCACTCCTTGCTGCTTGCTCCTAGCTCCTTGCTCTTTCACCGGCCCAGCTACACAAAGATCCTGTAAAAGCACAAGAAAAGGAAACTACAAGAAGCATACATCCATAATCGATTCAGGGATTAGCATAAATCAAATATACAAGCATCTATTCACCATAAAGACACATGCATATAGAAGAATCTCAAATACTTTATTAATAGAAGAAGCAAAGTTCTGAGAGAGTTACAACCATAATAGGCCCAATCGAGCAACACCTCCCAGCAGAAAGAAATCTCCTCTTCACCTCCTTCAAGAAATCACCCAATAGTTCTATACACAAACCAACAACACTTCCTTACTTGCACAAAATTCCAGCCTCCCTAGACCTCATGAGAGAGCTCTATATATAGGGTTTTGGAGAAAGGATGAGTCATCTTGAGACTGGCATGAAGCTGACTAGTGTCCTCTCCCACTTTAGTTAATATTCAGTTCTTGAGTCCACTTGGAGATTCTTGCTTCCACATGGAGATCAAGACCCTCTTACTCATCACAAGGCGAATTCCTTGACCCAAGTGTCAGTTTGGAAGCTTCCTGGGCAGTTGACACCTTGCAGAATGACTGTGCCACTTGGCCAATCTCGCCCAGCGCAGGTAGCCTTCATTAGTTTTGACATTCAGCGCAGGTACAGAGTGGAGCAGTTGACATTCAGCACAGATGCTCAGTGGAACAGCAGACATGATCCAGAAACTGCTTGTTTTTGAGTGTTTTCAGGTGGAGAACTGATTTTCAGTGCTGTGGTTTGTTGACCTTGTTCCTCTAGGGGTAAGAACAACATGTTTAGGGACTTTGGATCCCTCAGATTATTGACATTTCATGCTTCATGCTGTAAGGCACAAAAATGTCTATAACACTTTCATTTTCCTTTGATTTACAAAGGATTTGTGCCATTTGGCATCTTTTACCTCTAATATGAAGTCATTTAGACTTAGAGGTTTATCCAGGATCCATTTTTGGATCACGCCTTCCCACTAAAAGAACTTTTGGTCTCCAAAAGACTGATATACTGATCTGAACAGTAAATGAGAGTGACACACCCTCTTCTTTTAGCCTCCCCCTACACTTGCCTTGCTTAGTGCCTCTAAACCAAAGTTTCTGACCACTTCCCTTCTTGGATGCGCTGGTCTTCTTGGGAAGAACTGTCTTCCTCCTTGACTTCCTACAGAACTTCTACTGAAATGGTCATAGAAGGTGGTCTGAACTTCTTTGCCTTGAAGTTCATCTGCTCCACAAAACTTTCATTTGTACCTATTTGAAAAGCTTTCAACAACAACTGTTAACAACAATAGAAATAAAAACAACAACTGGATCTCCTGCTTCAACAAAAGAAATAGATTTCACAGCTTGTGAACACCTCCATGTCTTCATCTACATACAAATGATGGACTAGATAACAAGCCCATAAAACATGCCTTTAAACAAATGACTCTCCAGGTCAAGCATGTAGAAAAAGACCATTTGGACTCTTTTTCAAAAGATGAAACACTTCATTATTATCTCCATCTTGGAGACCACGTTAAATTTTCCCAAGTCAACATTGCATCACATGCATGTCAAAGCAATCAACCCTACAAGTTAATCACATATACATGTTCAAATACAAGGAAAACATCAACATCCCTCTGTCCATGCACATCATGCTCATGCATGCATTTCATCCTTCAACTTTCACTTAAGTACACTGTACTTTTGAAGTTGAAATGAAATATAATGTTGTAGCAATAAAGTGAGTCTCCTACTCAAATTTTCCATTCACCTTCTTGATAAGAACCTGCAACTTGCATTTCATTAACAAGGAAATGCAAATAGATGCATCAATAGACATGCAACCTTAATTGGATAAGGACTCTGAACCTCTCCCTGCGGCATGCCACTTTAGCTCTGATAACCCTCCCTCAAACCCCACTCGGCTTGTGGATCAAGCGGACGTCTCTAAAGAAGCCGCTAGACCTATCAAGAAGCAAAAGTGCTTCAAATCCAAAGCCGAAGATGTAATTATCAGACTAGGGGAGGATATACAGTGGGGCAACACCATGGACACAGCGGACCGTGTGCTGGTGGGAAGGATTCGTGGCAGAAGCTAGACAACGGCTAGACTCAAGGTCTGAACCTTTGAGGTATGGGGGCAGCACCTAGTCGACCTTCCCTTTGTTCAAACTTTTGTTAAGGGTTGGTTCACTCTGTGCTTTGCCAGAGCCGAGCACACAAATTGGGTCCTGTCTTCCTTCTGGCATTTTGAACACACTCCAGTCCTTCTCTTGCCGATGGAACCCTCTATTTGATATGAAAAAAGAACAGATAGGAGTACGGCCTATTTGGGTTCGGCTCCTAGGATTACCCCTCCAATTTTGGTCGGAGGATATTTTCCATCGTATCGGCAACACACTTGGAACCTATCTAGAGCATGATAGATCTTATCTGGCTACCGGCATGATGGCGTATGCCAGGATTCTGGTTCATCTGGACACTAGGGGGGGCCTCTAGGAGCATATCACTCTGTAATGGAGAACTTTCTCCTGGCAACAAATCCTGGATTATGAAGGAGTCCTGTTCCGCTGCAGGTGATGCCACAAGGTGGGACATCTGTTCAAGGACTGCTCTTTGAACAGGAAGGCGAGTGAGGGAGCAAAGGCGAAGATAATTCCATAGAAAAGTTCACAAGCACAGGGTAGCCCCCCCACGGCTGAAGAAGCAGCAAACTTGGCACAATCAGATGTAGAACAGGCACCTTCAAAGGAGACCAGGAAGAAGCGGGGAAAAGCACCCTTCGGTCCACCCTCTCCTCCTCTGACCAGAGCAAGGGTGGCTGCTGAGGCTGCATTCTCCACGAGTATGTTGAATTCAACTCCCTCCTCTGCTTATTCTACTGCTTCATCACATTGCATTGATACAAATTCTGTTCAGCCCCCTGTCCACATCAATAACCCTGCCATTTCTCTGGATTACCTCGTTAATCCCTCCTCCCCCATCATCTCCTGTACCCTGCCATATTTTCCCAAGGACCCTCAAGCCATCCCCCCCATCCATGCTCCCACCCCTCCACCAAGCCCTCCAACCAACAGATACCCCCTTCGCTCTCAGATTCGATCACAGGCTCCTGATACCCTGGGTATTGGCCTGATTTCCTCTCCCCCTCCAATCAAATGGCCTTGAGGCAGACCCTCCTCCTTATCAAAAGCTAAGCAACAAGTCAGGGAAGAGATTGCTATTGGCAGACAACAATCCATCGACTAGGTACTTAGAGCTGTGAATACCCTTGTGCACCCCCCTCCATGAAAATGCTATCCTTCAATTGTAGAGGGTTGGCTAGCCCTGACAAAAAATTAGCCATGAGAAGACTGTTTTTATCTGAACCCTTTGATATCCTTTTCCTACAAGAAACCCTATGACAGGGTAGTGTCATTAACCACCTTCTTGAATCATGGCTACCTAGATGGACTTTTCATGCTCTAGATGCATCCGGGCGATCTGGGGGACTGGCTCTGGGAGTTAACAACCGATCCATCAGAATCTGCAATATTTGGGGAAGCTCAGGTCACTTAGGAGCAGACATATACTCATATGAACTTGATACAGAGCTTAGGATTATCAACATTTATGGACCCTGCCAAAATAGGGAAGAATTCTGGAACAAGCTACTAAAATCTCACATCCTTCAAAAGGACAAGCTCATTTTGGGGGAGGATTTAAACTTCTCAATTGATTTTGCGGAATCTTGGGGGCACAATGCACAAAGAGATAACCTCTCGGATTTCTTTTAGACCAGACTGGAGGAACATAATCTTATTGATATCCCCTCCTCCAAAATCATACCTACTTGGAAAAACAACAGATCAAGAGAGGACAATCTCTCCAGAAGACTAGATCGATTCCTCATCAAGGAGCACCTGTTGAACATGGGCCAAGGATTTAGACAGTGGGTTGGCTTAGGGGGATTATCGGATCATAGGCCGATCTATCTGGAAATAAGAGGGGGTATGCACAAACCAAAAGCACCTTACAAATTCAACTCTGCATGGCTAAGAGACGCAGAATATATCCAACTAGTCACCAAATTCTGGAAGGCTCACCCCCCTGCGGCAAAAAGGACAATCTCAAAAGGTTTTGCAAAAAACCTGAGAGAACTAAAGAAACTCTCTAAAATATGGGCACACAAAAAGAGAACCCTGGAAGACCTTATCCTTAAGACGACTGAAGAGGCAATAGAGGCTTTTGAGAATGAACATGGTGGGATATACTCTTCCCCCGAACACAAAGATCATATAACCTCCCTTCTGGCTAAGAGGAGTCAGATTCTCAAAGATAGGGAGGAAAGCTGGCGACTGAGAAGTAGATCCATTTGGCTTAAGGAAGGGGATGATAATACCAAGTTCTACCACAAATTCGCGAACGGGTGCAAAGCGATAAATACTATTTGGTAGCTAGCAGATGAACAAGGTGAAATAGTGAATACCTTCCCCCGATTAGCAGCTTTGGCTACAGCTCACTTCAGGAACATATACAAGGCCCCTCCAAATGCTACCCTTGCTGAAATCATGAGAACATCTCAGTTATTTCCAAGGTTTGTTGACCAGGAGGATGCTTTGGAATTGGCAAAGGAAGTCACCCTGGGAGAACTGGAAGCCACCCTAAAATGGTTTAAGCGAGACAAAAGCCCAGGCCCAGATGGTTGGAATGTGGAATTCTACCTGGCTTTCTTTGAAATTCTGGGAGGGGACCTCCTACAAGTTATTGAAGAATGCAGAACCTGTGGAAGAATGTATGAGGCCTTCAACTCAACCTTCATCGCTCTCATACCGAAATATGACAACTTTATCTAAAATATCATTTCCAAGATCATAGCCAATCGCCTCCGGCCGATCCTGTCTAACCACATCTCAGCTGAACAATTTGCCTTCCTTCAGAATAGACAGATCCATGAAGCGGTCGGAACCACTCAAGAAATCTTGCATTCTATACAGACCCTGAAGCTCAAAGGTATGGTCCTGAAAGTAGATCTTTCGAAAGCCTTTGACAAAGTAAATTGGATATATATTAGAATGATCTTAACACACTTAGGCTTTCCTTATGAATTCATAAGATGGATTATGTGTTGCATTACTAATGTATCATTCAGTTTTCTTATAAACGGGGCGGCCTCACCTTTCTTTCATTCCGAGAGAGGCCTCAGGCAGGGATGCCCATTGTCCCCGTTACTTTTCTTACTCATCATGGAAGGTCTCAGCCGTATCTTGAAGGAGGAACATCGAAGAGGTAGGCTAAGTGGTATCCGGATCACAGAAGGATGCACATTAATGCAATTGCTCTTTGTAGACAATGTGTTTCTCTTCCTTAATGGGAGTATTGGTGACCTGACTTCTCTTCATAACTCTTTATCTATATTCCTAGCAGCCATAGGCATGATGGTGAATGAAGCAAAGTCCACTATAACGACTATAGGGTGCTCTCCATATGAGATGCAATATGCCCTGCGAAGATTCCCCTATACCCTATAGCATCTGGAGGAGGGCCTCAATTACTTGGGTTATAGATTAAAGCCCCTTGGATATAAGAACGCCGATTGGATGTGCCTTCTCACCAAAATGGAAAAATGACTTAACATTTGGTACCACAAATATTTATCGAGAGCAAGAAGGCTGATCCTCATCAAAGTAGTTTTGGAAGAAACCCCAGTATATTTGATATCATTAGCTTGGAGACCTTGGGGAATCCTTGCTAGAATCAAAAACCTATGTTGCAGATTCTTGTGGAAAGGGAAGCAGCCGGGAAAGATTTTTGCTTGGACCAATTGGGAATCCCTAGCTCTCCCAAAGAAATGGGGAGGATGGGGAATCAAAAGCCTTGGCACTTTCTCTACAGCCCTGGCGGCCAAACTAGGGTGGAAGCTAATCACAACACATAGTTTGTGGACATCGGTGGCTATCTCTAAATACATAGCTCCTCTAAACCTCATGGATTGGCTACGACAACCTCAGTGGAATCATGCTAGCAAATCAAACATATGGAAAGTAGTTCTACAAGCAATGCCCCTTATCAGGGATGGTCTCACATGGAGAGTACAGTCGGGAGCAGCCATTAGAATATGCATTGATCCCTAGATTGGATGTGGAAATACACACAGGCTCACTAAGGAGCTTAGAACACACCTCTCCGCCAGAGGGATCACACACCTTAGCCATATAGCGGACAATGATCGCTCTACATTTTCGCAACAAGCCTGGAAATCTGGGAGGGTATTGCAGATCCCTCAACCATGGCAACAACATTGGAAAGAATACACGGAGGCCCTTACTGAATCTCACATCAGGATACAGGAAGGGGAGGATGAGCTAGTCTGGGCACAAGCCAAGCATGGGAAATATTCACTAAAAACGGGTTATATAGCCATAATGGACTCAAAGAAACCCCCACTGTGTGAAACTTGGTGGAGTAGCATATGGAAATTAAAAGCACCACCCAGAACAAGACTCCTCATGTGGACCATACTGAGACACAAGATCCCCACAGGAGAAAATCTAAGCAAAAGATCCTTTCATGGACCCTTCTGGTGTGCCTTATGCAAAGTAGACAACAAAATTATGGATCATATTTTCCTTATGTGCCCATCCATAAAAAAGCTATGGGTTTCTATTCTCTCTCATATACCCTCGCTTCCACAATGGCAGGGCATGTCAGTTCGGGAAGCCTGGGAAGCATGGTGGACTACCGTCCCCTCGGCGAAAGCCAGGAATCTTCCCATTCTTACTTGTTGGGCCATTTGGATTTCCCGTAATAGATATATCTTTCAGAACTCCCTCCCCTACTGGCCGACCATCACTGCCCGCATACTAGCTGACTACCATCTCATTCCGGAGGATGAATCTAGCTCTACTCCCAGGCATATCATTCCTGAAAGCATAAACCATGCACATCCCTGGGCATATTTTGATGGCTCAGCTCAAGACACAGGATGTGGGGGAGGTGCTATACTACATCTTTCAGCATCCCATTATTACAAAATACAAATGGGATTGGGTAGAGGGACTAACAATTTTGTTGAGCTTATCACAGCAAAATACACCATACAATTTGCACTGGAAAAACAATGCAGAAACTTACAACTATTTGGAGATTCAAAAACTGTATGCAATTGGATAAATAAAAAAGCAAATTGTAATGCATATTCTCTAAGACATATCATGGAAGAAGTCCATAGACTTATAAATTTATTTGACACATTTATTTGTCATCACATATACAGGGAGCGGAACACAGTTGCCGATTTGCTATCCAAGGAAGCAGTGCACAAGCCTATAGGAACGTGGAGGATACTGGAGCAGAAGGATGGAACTTTCCATCAGTACTATCATCGACCTTTTATAGACATATCAGTTTAACTAGCTCAGAAGGAGCTTGAAATATTTTTTGTTTATATAATTTTATATATATGCACAATGAAAACAGACTTATATATGACAATTTTTTTTTTATACTCTCTGCGTAGAGTAAGTACTTATTATATATTGCAATCTCAGTAACAGAGTAGTGTCTCCCTGCGTGGAGCACACCTCTTATTTTGATTACTCAAACTGGATGGGCTTATAGCCCCACGTACAGAATATGCATTTGCATCTACAAAATGTAATTTTCTTTCTTAATGAAAATTACGACTTTTTCCAAGGGAAAAAAATATGAAAATTAAAAATATTAATCTATCCATGGTTAATTATTATCAAATATACACACATATTCTTTCTATAAGACCATTTAAGCTAATACCATCTTCAAAGCAAAGCTATACTAATGTTCAGAAACTCAAAACTAACTTAATTAACAAGTATTAAAATTTATTCTAATTGAGCAGAAATGAAAGTTTATTCTACTGAGCAAGAATCACAATCTATTCTATTGAACCAAAATTGAAACCTAGTCTATTGTGAAAGAATTCAAAGTCTATTCTATGGGCAGGAAAGTAAATCTAAACTATTGAATAGTTGAAAGAAACTTATTCTAATTGACTTGAAAGGAAACAAATTTATTATAATCTATTCTAGATAACTTGAAATGAATTCGATTTAAGGAAACTATCTATTCAAAAGCAAAGCTGAAATAAAAGAACAATGATTGAAATTAAAAGCCTTTAAAGATTACTAATGTGCACAATCTTAATTAGAACTAATCAAAACATTCAAAACTAATCTAAAACTTAAGCAATAAATCTGAACGAACAAACTAGGAAAGCATAGTTTCTGGTTGTTTGATTTTATTTTTGAGCGCTCAACATGTAACAAACAAAAATCGAATGAGTAAAATATGCTTTAGAAACATAATATAAAACATCTAATATTAAGGAGTAAAATGAAATGAATTAAATCACCAACGCATTCACACTTATGTCATGAACATAATAGTTGCATTCACTGTAAATAAAGCCTCGGAGAGTAACAATAATTACAAATAAAAACTTGATCTCTTTGCTTCCATATTGAAGCAATTTATACTATTTCTAAACTAACAACTTCTAATAAATAAATGTCGAGAAGCAAGTTCTTCAATCGACATCTAGGTTTTCGAATTGAAACAGGAAATATATTTCTCATGATTTTCTATGATAAGAGAAAATCATGAGGATTTTTTATTAACACATCATCAACTTTAAATCCAAAATCTCACTCACTTTATTCCACACTTGCTTGATGATGAAACTGTCTCTCTTGAAATTATGCATGAGAACAGAGTTCTATAACCAGGTTTGACTTTTGCTTTGACAAGTCAGATTCTCAAATTCTATGATCTTACTTGTAAGTGTGATAGGTAGATATCCTTGCACTAGACATTTGGCACTCATCCATGTATCTTATTCATCTTCAAAATCTCGGGAACCTGCTCAACCTTGGACTTAGTTGCAAAAATTCTGATTAGCTACAAAATATGCACATTTCAGTAGCCATAGCAATATTCAATCAATTTCACAAAGAAATCATACATTACGAGTTATGAATGAATGATACCTCATGTTATAGTTGTGGATGACCTTATAACTTGTAAATGTAGAAAAAACATGCATGGAATAGGTGAAATGAAAGGGAAAATTGTGTAAAAATGAGGACAATTCACGGATTCAACACTATGTACCATCAAATGCTACCAAAGAGGAGGAAAGGATATGGTGATATGAAATTAGAGCAACCATGTGGACTATTACTACAAATGAGAATCACCATGTGAAGTTGACATCAAAATATTGGATTTGTTATCATGGGATTTGTTCATTTTGTTGTCAAGTTGATTTGATTTTAATTTTGATTAGTAATATCATTGTTGTTATTATTCCGAACATGGCAGGCATGGGAATGATCCATATGACTTCCCAAGCAATCAATTGTATGCTATTGGACAATATTATAAGCAAGACTGCGAGGCATATTGCTATCAAAGGGATGGCTAGCACTATAATTGAAAGCAAAGGAGCAATGTGATTTCAATACAATGCCTCTCATACTCTTCTAAAATAGTTATCAATCATATATGTTAAATTTTAGTTATGCATATTTTTTATTTGTAAATTAAAGGTGCGGAACCAATTATTGAACGATGTTGCATAATTCAAACTAGTAGTTCTTAACATTCTTCAATGACAAGAGAACAAAATGCTATGTGAGTCTGTTATACGATGATGGGTCTCATTATGATTAGGGCTTCAAGAGCATCAATTATAGGTTATTGTTATGAGATCCTTGTGTGTTATAAAGATCAGTTGTAAAATTTACTACTAAATACACTCAGTACCCAGACAACTTACCTATATAGCTATAAAAATTGTAGTTTGTTGCATTTTGATAAATGGAATTTAATCCATAGATTAGTGCAGTCCTTCGAGAGGTCAAGAAGAGTTAATTCTACAAGTTTGTCAACGATGGTCAGAGATAATTGTACCTTAAATGAGTCAAGTGGGAAGCTCGAAGATTGTGGTGGAGAGAGCATGCTTTGTGAGATTTCAGAGTGGGTAGAAGTGCCAGTGAAGACCATAACAAACAAATGTGACTTATATGTGAACTGTAATTTGTGATTCTTGCATTAATATTCATAATGTTAATTTTTCTAATGCAAGCATTATGGAAGGGACTTAGAATTAACACTTACAATAATATATTGGCAAATTTGGTTTGTTGGTTGTTGGAGTCTGTTGAGAGATTTTCTCAACAATATTCTCGTCTCTTACAATTTGTTGGATCTCATATGCACTATATCTGTGATGTATTTTGATCAAATCGGTAATAATTTTGATCAAATAGGTAATATACAAATTGTTTTATGTATAAATTGTGCACCATGTGTCCTTCTCAAATTTCTATTTTTATATTATATTCAAATGCATGAGTTGATTTTTAAATATTTTAAATGTTATTTTTATTATTATTTAAAGACAAATAACTATATATATATATATATATATATATATATATATATATATATATATATATATATATATATATATATATATATATATAAAACCTAATACACATGAGCATATTAATTTTCTTTAAAACAATGTGTACTTGTGTTAAAATTTATGTGTAAATGTAACTTGACATGAGAATGGTGTAATACATTCATATAATGGCAGAAAATAAATAAATAAAAAAGGCAAGTTGTAATAAATGAAAACTGAAATGGGTATTTGACTAGAAAAAGGGTTTTTTAACTGCTTCAGTAATTCAATACAAGACCTTGCAAAAAATAAGATGCCAGACTCTAATTGTTGAAGAAACTAGGCTTGAATATGCATAAATGGAAGGAGAGTATGCCTGAGTCACACTTAGATGAATTGTTGGCAGAAGAAAAATCATGCTCCTGCAAGTCCATCAATTGATCAATACCAAGAATATGGAGCTCAACCTTCACCTCCTTAGACGCACTTGAAAAAACATCCTGGAAACCAACAATCATCATCAAACCCTACAGAAAACCATGCATGAAAACTAATTGAGAAAACACTAAAAGAACCTCTCAACTGGCAAAAACCCTCACTCAAAATTCGGTAGCATTTCAGTGCAAAATTTGGGAATTTTTGAATTGGATGGCTCCCTTCTTTTATAGAAATTCTCGAGGTCGATTAGTTTTCTAAATCACCTTGTAGTGATTGGCAACTTTAAAAACAAATCACAACCTTTTGCCACTTTTTCCAATTTTAAAAATTGGAAACAAGAACTTTTTACATATTTCCTTTTTATTCCTTTTGATTGGTTTTGCAAGTTTATTTGAATTTGTTGTTTCCCTTTTGGTTTTCATGTGCATCTTGACTTGGATTTTGGAAACAATTCTTGAACCATTGATGTGGTGGGATTTGGTATATATTATGAAAATGGGAATTTGGAAAGGCACATCACATTTTTTTTAACAATATCGGTTAGATGATATATTACCAAAAAAGGGTGTAGAGCAAGCTCCAATTACATTAAGCTATATTGCGATAGTAGACTAAGCAACGAGACGAGAGCGCAGTCCCTTCTCCTGTGCTTAATTTCCAAACTTCATAGATTCTTTTAACTATTCTAGGATACTGCCGGACGTATTGACCTACTAAGAAAACAAATTTACATAACATAAATTCTCATTGGGTTTATGGCTTGTTGACTGAGTATTCTTGGGCTGCTTCAGTCATGTTGTTGTTGTTGGATGAGTTTTCTCCTTCACTGCTCATAGTGTTGCTCTTGTAGTATTCTACTGCTTCCTGCAGATGCTTGCACTTGGTTTTCAGATCCTTTATCTCATGTTGTTGCGCTGCCATATTTTGCTTTTGAAAGCTATACTCCATTCTCATTTCACTTCTTAGATCTTTGAGAGACTGCTGCAACCAATGTATCATGACCTTGTTTCCTTTGCATGCTGGGCATGAGTCATTCTTGGCTGCCTTCTCAATGGGGTTAAACTCCATTTGACTGTTGTTTCCCCTTGCTTTGCTGTAGCTGCCTGCGCTCCCTTGATCCATCGTTGCTCTGATTTGATGGCCTCTGTTCTGAACTTTTTGTGTAGCTGTGGATATTGCCGCTGAGATAGATAATATGAGAGAGGGCCTGTGATTATGAAGAGGGGAAAGTAAAATGCAGCGGATATTGAAACTCTGCGATGAGAGCTGGATGAGGGTAGGTAATGGCTGATCAAAGAGGAGCGAACTTATGAGCAGAGGCTTGCCAAACAAAAATGAAGGGCATGAAAAGGCTGCCAGCTGAAGTGCGATTGCAGGTGGACAAGGTACAGAGGGCGGAGTTGAGCAGGTTAGATGGAGGAATGGAAGCTGAGCGTGCTTTCTATACCACATGGAAGCCTGCGTGAGGAAGGGGACTGCGCAGAGAGTAGCTGCTCTTGCTGACCCAAGAACTGGGCTTCGAGAGTGCAGGCCTGGAAGCGCTATGGAGAGTTGATGGCCAGTCACGGGCCTCAGGCAAATAATACCTTCACAACAAATCGCAATTTTCTCTTCTATCCGCTCTTTTTTAAAGTTGTGATGCTTCTGCGCTGCAGGCTTGCCTCCGAACTTGTAGTTGAAACGATCCCCCCATGCATTGAAGTTGAGAGCTGTCACTTGCACACTTTTTCCTTCTCTGGCTCGATTTCCTTCTGAGCTGTGCTTTGCTTGCTCATGAACCTTTTGACTTAGATTGCAGTTTCTGACAATGATCCTTTGTATATCCATTTTTCCTTGCTTTTTCCTCTGCCTTTCCATGATTTTCTGAGATTTCTTTGGGCTGTGTGTTTTTTGATTTTCTTTGTTTTTTGTTTTTTTATTTTTTCCATGATTTATCTTGCTTTGTCCCCTTTTTCCCCAGTACATTAATCTTTTCAAATTCATTTTGATCTTATGGCACAGAGTGATGGTATTCCTCATTGTTCTCCCAGACTCTTCCTTCATTCATCTCCACTGCTTGATTTGCATGGAAATCCGCCTGCTGATTGTGAAGCCTCAGTATATGTTTGAAAGTTACACTACCAGAGTCTTCTAAATTCCTTCTTATTCTTTTGATAATTCTACTCATAAACTCATTGCTTGGACTTTTGGTTCGGATCATTGCCTCAATTATGATGGCTGAATCTCCCAGGATTACTGGGTTTTGGATTCCTCTTTTTTTAATTATTTTTGTCCCCATGAACAAGCTATAAGCTTCAGCCTTATTATTTGAAATTTGTCCCAATCCCCATTCATATGTGACAATTTTTTTCCCACTTGGATAAAAAATTATCCGGCCTGCTCCTGCCTTTCCAGGATTATTCTTGGAGGCTCCATCAAATTGCAAACAATATCTATTTTGTAGTCTTTTCCAACTTTCAATTTCTTCTTCAGTCATTCTTAGTTTCCAGTTTTCCCTGAGCTTTCTTTTCTCTGTCCCTTTTTACCATTGTTGTCTATTGTGGCTTTGCTAAGCCATTCTCTTTCTTCTTGTTGAAGGATACTATAATCCGTTGGAGCAGTTCCTTTTTCATTGAATATTTTTGAAGTTAATCCCCATGTTTTTGATAATGTTTTTCCAATTCTAGGATTTTGGTTTTTAAAGATGCACTTGTTCCAAGTCAGCCAAATTTTCCAGCATAGGACTGTTGGAATGCATTTCCAGATTCTTATAATTGTGACTTTCTTCTTTGTTGCATATGGGTAGGCTTTCTCTAGAATTTTGAGAAATTCCGGCAATGGTTTACCATAGTCTATATTTACTTCCAGCGGGCTCAAGAGCTGCTCCCAGCATTCTCTTGAGAATTTACAGTCCTGAAATAAGTGTTGAATGGTTTCTTCTGCCTGCTGGCATAATGGGCATCTTGATGGCCCTTGGAATCCTCTTTTTTTAAGGTTTTCGCCAGTCAGGATCTTTCCTTTTAATAGCGTCCAAATGAAATTTTTTATCTTAGGCAAACTTTCAGATTTCCATGCTATTTTCCATGGTTCCCAATCTTGCTGATTGGTTTGATCTTGGAGAATTTTATATCCAGTTTTGACTGTATATTGCCCATTACTTGGGTCCCAAAGGTAATTGTCTTCCTCATCACGATGAATTGGTGCTGCCCCCTTTAGATGCTGCTTGATTTTGTTCCATTGTCCTTCCATGTTTGCTGGGATTGCTGGCCTTTTCCATTCCTTCCGATTCCACAGGGAGATTGAATGTAAGGTATTAAAGCCTTTCCCTCTCATCCACTCTTGAATGCCATCCATTTCCAGGTGATCCTGTAATGGGTCTTTTCCCATGATTCTGTCTTCCCAAATCGAGATTTTTTGTCCATTCCCTAGAGTTTTGGAAATGTGGCTGCTCATTATTGGAATGACTCTTTTGACTAGCTTCCATACTTGGGTGCTTTGTCTTATTGGGATGTTTCCATTCAACAGTTTCTCCTTGGAACCATTTAGATATTTGTTTATGAGGGCTTTTTTCCACCAGCTCTCGTTACCTGTTATGAGTCTCCAAACAATTTTCATTCCCAGGGCTGCATTCATGAGCCCAGGCAACCGAATGGATAGGCCTCCTTGTTCATATGGTAGCACTACTTGTTCCCACCTCACCAAACTGAACTTTTTGTTTTCCTGCTTCCCTCCCTGCCAGAGAAAACTTCTTAGAATTAATTCCATCTGCTTGTGGGCACTTGCTGGTGCCATGATTAGAGCATATTGATATATTGGTAATGCAGCAAGGAGAGCCTTAATTAATATCACCCTTCCAGCCATATTTAACCACATCATTCCCCAATTCTTTATCCTGTCTTGCATTTTTCCAATTTGTTTTTTTCCATATTTCTGCCTTCACGCTCTCTTTTGATTGGTAATCCCAGATAAAGGAAGTGATTCCAATTTTCATGTGCTGGGATTTCCATGATTTGGGAAATTCTTTGCATAATTCTCGGTGGAATGTTCCACCCATAGATCCTGCATTTTGTATTATTCAAAAGTCCACCTGACACCTGTAGAAATGCATCCATTATTTTTTTGAATCTTCTTGCTATTATTGTTGATGCTCCTCCCATCAACAATGTATCATATGCAAACAAGGAGTGATTTATGGTTTTTATTCCTTTTGCTATTCTCAGTCCTGTGATATTTCTTTCTTTCCTATGAGTTTCCAATGCTCTACTAAGAGTTTCTGCCATTATTATATAGAGAAATGGTGATAGAGGGCAGCCTTGCTTGAGGCCTCTTGTGCTTTGAAAAATTCACTAGGTCTTCCATTAATGAGGGGGGCTATCCAGGGAGTGGATATGCATTCTTGTATCACTTCTATTATTTCTTTTGAGAAGCCCAGTTTCTGAAGTACAACCATTAGATATGGGTGGCTGACTCTATCAAAAGCGTTTGCCATATCTAGTTTGATTATCATACCTTTTTCTTGCTTTAAGATACTGGAGTGGACAACTTCCTGAACTATTATGACATTGTCAATGATTTGTCTGTTTGGGACAAACCCTCCTTGGTTTTCTGAGATAATTAAGTGCAACACTTTCTTTATTCTATTTGCCACTATTTTTGTTATTATCTTGTAGGAGGAATTGCACAGAGAAATGGGCCAGAACCTATTGAAGGTGGAAGGGTTTGCTTCCTTTGGAACCAAAGCAAGATAGGAAGATCTTGTGTGGCCTCCCATTTTTTTTTTTAAACATTCTTTTCCATTCTTAAGAAATCCTTTCTGATTGTATGCCAATGATTTCTGTAGAAGGCTATTGTGAATCTGTCTGGCTCGGGCGCTTTGTCCGGATGCAGGCTCCAAATGGCCTCCACAATTTCTTCTTCTGTGAGGTCCTTGCACATGTCTTTGTTTTGTTCTTTTTTGATTTTCTTCTTTGTGTGCTGCAAAATTTCTTCATATTCAGTCATTTCCTCCGTTGCTGATAGTAAGTGTTTGAAGTGCTTGTGGGCTGTTTTTTTTATTTCCTCCGCTCCTTTGATTTCTTGATTTTCCAATTGTATTTTTTTTATCTGGTTTCTAGCTCTTATGATTTTCATACTGTTATGAAAAAAAGACGTATTCTTGTCCCCTGCCTTGAGCCAGAGGATTCTAGATTTCAGTCTTGCCTCTTCCTCCCCTTTCCTGTTTTCCCTGTATATGTTGACACCTAATCCTCAACGGATGGGTGAACTGGAACGTGAACAGTCATCAAGAAGATGAACTGTTCCGTCTCCTTCTTGTATATAATCAATAGCTCTCTAATGAAATCATATCTCAGTTTTTCTTCCGCTCATTCTGGAGTTACCCTGGCCTGACATGGTATCAGAGCACAGGTCCCAGATTCCTTGTAACTCCTCTGGCCATAATGCCTCTGCCTGAACGTTTCACTGGCGCCTCTGCCTGAACGTTTGCCATAATGCCTCTGTCCTGCGCTGCTCTGCCTCTGTTTGATATTCCTCTGACAGATATCTCTGCGCTCTCTGACTAACTAACCCTTTTCCAGAGCTCCAGTGAACGAGCACCGACGAGACAACGCATTTCCTTCTGCGAGGAGGTATAACGTGTCCCCAGCCTGCCGGAACCTATCCCTCGACGCCTTACAGCTGGTAATGGAGGTATTTTCCTTCTCTTCACGCGTCTTATCGTTGGTATCGTGCTTCCGCTCTTGAGCAAGTAGCTCGAGGCATAAAGATTTTCACGTAACCTGAATTTGATCGTATGGCGGAGATCGAAGCCGAAGTCCTGGTTTCATCGGCCTGAATTACTGTGACGAGGCCCAGTTTCCCATTGAAGGAGGTCCTCAGCAAATTGACTCAAGTCCTCGTCGAGTCTTTTGACATGACTGTCAATCAGATCGTATGCTTGTTGTGCGAGCAAGACTTTCTCGGTGCAGAGGCTCAACGTGGTCTCCTGGTTAGTCTCTAATTCCTTCCTCAGCTTCTCAATCATTTCTTCCTGTTCCGGCGTAGCTTTCTTTGAGCTCTGAGACAGAAGACACTTTGTTTGTTCAAGTCGTAAATCATCCAGCGATTTTCAGTTGATCGCATCCCGTTGCAAGGCAAGACAGTATGGAAAAAAATCCCGAACAAAAGGTCTTCATGAAAATGTGTATCCTTCAAACCGTTGAACAGTAAGTTCTGAGGGTGTTTGCGCTTTCTGCTGTAAAAATAGTGGGATTTAGGCTTGTTTTTGGAGCCAACGACCTGTGCTCAATGAAACCGTATGTATATGTCTTGTTAATGATTGACCAGCATACATATTGACCAGCTGCTTCAATGCGCTGTTTCAATAAGTTTTTGAATGCGCTGCTTGAATAAGTTATTGAATGAGTTTTTGGTATGGTAACTGACAAATAACATCTGGCGCCGTATAGTAACAAAACTGTGTTTGGTAGTTCAAATAGTATCAAAGCATTTGCAGTATTACATGATATTGATATATTGAAGTGATATATTAATACATTGAAGTATTGAAGTGATCCCTTGCAAAACATAGTAGTATTGCAGTGATATGTACAATGAAATACTAATGTTTTTTAGCAAATATCAGAAGGATTTGAAGGCTGTAACGTAAGGATTTTTTTTATCAGCAGAAGTAATTTTTACAGAATGCATTCAATCATCTCTATGGTCGGAATAGTTCTCACTGGCAAGGAGAACTATTCTGAATGGTCTCGGATGGTAAAACACACCCTCATCTACAATGAGTTGTGGAAAGGAGTGTGTGTCGGAGAAGAAGACAAAGACCCTGTGCAGCCTACATCAGATAAAGAACTTGTCATTTGGGAAAACAAGAACAGCAAAGCCTATGCATTGATCGCAACATCTGTAAATGAAGAAGTAAGTCGTCATATTTCATCCTATTCCACTGCCTTTGAAGCTTTACAAAAGCTGAAAGAACTCTATGATTCACATTCCGCACTTGAAGTTGTTCAGCTCATGATTAAACTCTTCACTCTTGAACTGAAAAATAATGATCCCCTTGCTCTTGCATCTGAAATAAAGTCTATAATGCATGATATTAAATCCACTAAGGTTGAGCTGGATATCTCTCTTATTTCCTTTCTCAAAGCACTCTATCCTACCTACTCCAATTATCTTGAGTCTTTACAAGCAAATGGAAATCTTAAAGACATAACCTTTGAGTCTCTTGTGAAAAAGTTTGCTGAAAGAGAGAAAGCCTTTGGAAAGAAAACAGTCCCTGAATCTTCTGAAGAGACTGTTTGCCTTGCTCATAAAGAAAATCATCCTGCTCAAGATTCTACAAGAGGAAGAGGTGGACGAAGAGGAAGAGGAAGATACTTCAGAGGCAGGGAGGGCAGACATTCTCAAGCAGAAAAGGCAGATCTGCATTGCATTCACTGCAAACGAAATGGATCACATGATGCTTCTACATGCAAGCTACCATGGGACAAAATTGAGCAGAGAAGAAATCAGCAGAAAGGTAAAACTGATGACACAGACAAAGGTAAAGCACCTGAATCCGCTCACTATATTGAGGCACAATGTAACATTGGAGTAAATGAAGATTTGCTTAATGCTTCACTTGCTTCTTCGAAAAATGACTGGTTGCTTGATTCAGGAGCAACCTGTCATATGACTCATAGGAAATATTTTTTTGAAGATTTCACTGACAATGTTGATGGAGCAGTATACTTTGCAGATCAGTCAAAAATCAAGCCATCGGGGCTTGGCACAATCAGGCTTAAACTGCCTGGTCTTCCAGACTTTCTTCTGGATCATGTTCTATATCTCCCACAGCTCAAGAGAAACTTGCTGTCCCTGGTCCACATCCGCCAGCAAGGTCACTCCATTCACATGTTTGATGGAAATCTTGAGGTAAGAAAGGCATCTGACCACTCACTTGTCATGAGGGGTATAAAAGAAGAAAGACTTCTTAAACTGCAAGGAATCTCTGCTCATGCACAACATTTCTCATATATTTCTCATCATGAAGAAGGTACACTTCCGTCAAGTTTATTATGGCATGCTAGATTTGGACATTTAAATTATGATAGTCTCCGCTTGTTGAAGAAAAATGGTGTTGCTGGTTTGCCTACAATTCCTAGAAAACATAAGCAATGTGATGCTTGCATTCTAGGAAAGCATAGCAAACAATCTTTTCATGATTCACATTCAAGAGCACATAGGAAGCTTGAACTCATTCATTCAGATTTATGTGGTCCAATGTCTGTTCCTTCTGCAAATGGAAATAAATATATCATGACATTTATTGATGATTACACCAGAATGTGTTGGGTTTATTTATTGAAGAACAAATCTGATGATTTTCAAACATTCAAGAATTTTCATAAGTGGATTGAAAATGATGCACAATCTCATATTGGGTCTATTCGCACTGATAATGGAAAAGAATATACATCAAATGAATTTGAAAACTATCTTCGCCAACATGGGATTAAACATCAAACAACTGTGCCTTATAATCCTCAACAGAATGGTGTAGCTGAAAGAATGAACAGAACAATCTTGAATATGGTACGATCCATGCTTTTCTTCAAAAATGTAAAGATAATGTTTTGGGCTGATGCTGTTCTATGTGATGCATATATAAAGAATAGATGTCCATCTAGTGCTATAAGAAACAAAACTCCTTATGAATTGTGGTATGGACATGTTCCTTCGGTAAAACATCTCAGGATTTTTGGTTCCACCTGTTATGCTTTAATACCAAAGGTACATAGAAACAAACTTGGTGCTAGAAGTCGTAAGTGTATCTTCCTGGGGTATTCAAACACATCTAAAGCATACCACCTCTATGATGAAGTAAATAAAAAGTTTGTTGTATCTAGAGATGTCATTTTTCTTGAATCATCCAAATCTGACAGTGTTGTTGAGCGGCAACTTGATCGCTTGGATAGATTCACAAAACCGAAATCATTTCAAGAGTTTGATAATCAGATTCCACATCTTGAAGGGGGGATTCCTATACTAGAACAACATGTGGAATCTTCTTCTGAAGAACAATCTCCCCTGCATGAAACTCCAACAACGGATGATGCTTTAAGTGATGTAATTGATAGAATTGGGAGACTCAATCTTGATTCAGACCCAACTCAATCAACAGAGCAGCTTGGACCATCTCAGAAAGGTCCCCCAAAGTGGCTGACAAAGACACTTGAATGTGTTCATCTTGATGAAATCGGAAAAACAGGAACCAGAAATACAAACCGACAAGATGGAGGTGATGTAGATAACTCTAATTCACCTGTTGATATGGATGTTACTTATGATTGTGAATTGAACTTGTCTACAGATTTTGAACCAACTTCCTTCAAAGAAGCTGCTTCTGATGATGAATGGAAAGAAGCGATGCAGAAGGAGTATGATGCCCTCATAAAGAATGGCACTTGGAAGCTGGTTGATCCTCCATTTGGAACCAAACCAATTGGTTGCAAGTGGGTCTACAAGAACAAGTACAAAGCTGATGGCTCACTTGACAAGCACAAAGCTAGGCTTGTGGCAAAAGGTTTTGCATAGAAGGAAGGGGTCGATTATGAGGAAACTTTTGCCCCCACAGCAAAATGGGCCACCATCCGGACACTCTTTGCACTAGCTGCTCAAAACGGTTGGAAAGTCCATCAAATGGATGTAAAAAATGCATTCTTGAATGGAGATCTAAAAGAGAATGTTTTTATGTCCCAGCCTGAAGGATTTGCTGTGAAAGGACATGAACACAAAGTATGCAAACTTGTGAAGTCCTTGTATGGCCTCAAATAAGCACCACGAGCCTGGTATGAAAAACTAACTGAGCATCTTCTGAAACTCAACTTCAAATATTTTGATCTTGATGATGCAACTTTATTTGTCAAGAAAGTTGGAAAAACAGTTGTATATCTTGTGGTATATGTAGATGATCTTTTAATGACAGGGAACAATGAAAGCTATATTGCATCCATAAAGAAAGAATTAGGAAAAAGTTTTGAAATGACTGATTTGGGCTATGTTCATTACTATCTTGGCATTGAAGTAACCCAACATCCAAAATCTATATTTCTTTCTCAAAAGAAATACATTGGAGATTTGTTAAACAAATTTGGCATGACAGAGTGCAATCCTCTTTCTACTCCAATGGAACAAAACTTGAAGCTCACATCTATTGAAGGAAAGGAATTTGAGGATGCAACAAAGTATAGACAGCTTGTAGGAAGTCTCATCTACCTCACTACTACCAGACCAGACATTTCATTTGCTGTTGGAATCCTCTCCAGGTTTATGCAAAAGCCTTGTGAGGGACATTGGTCTGCTGCAAAAAGAGTTCTAAGGTACTTGAAGGGAACTCAAGACCTTGGAATCAAATATACACAGGTGGACGACTTCAACTTGATTGGATACTCTGATTCAGACTTCGATGGAGACAAAGAAACTGGGGTATCTACTTCAGGATATGCTATGAGTCTTGGATCAGGAGCTGTCTCCTGGAGATCACATAAACAATCAGTACCAGCAGATTCCACAACAGAAGCAGAATACGTGGCAGCAGCTGAAGCAACGAAAGAAATTGTGTGGCTCAGGAAAATTCTTGAAGATTTGCAGGTAAAACAAATACAATCAACTCCACTCATGATTGATAATACCTCTGCAATAAAGTTGGCCAAGAACCCAAAGTTCCATGATCGTACTAAGCACATCAATACTAAATATCATCTGATCTGACATCATGTTGAGGCCAAAACAATCCATCTCCGTCATTGTTCCACAAACGAGCAAATTGCAGACATCTTCACCAAAGCGCTTGGAAGAGAAAAGCTTGAAAGATTCAGAACGATGCTTGGACTCACCAACATCCCTTCAGATTAAGGGGGGAATGTTGACACCTAATCCTCAACGGATGGGTGAATTGGAACGTGAACAGTCATCAAGAAGATGAACTGTTCCGTCTCCTTCTTGTATATAATCAATAGTTCTCTAATGAAATCATATCTCAGTTTTTCTTCCGCTCATTCTGGAGTTACCCTGGCCTGACAGTATATCTCCCAGAAAATTTCTTTCTCTTTAAGGTAGTCTTGCTTGCTTTCTTCTTTACATTCTTTTTCAGCCTGCATGTTGTCCATTTTCTGTTGCAGCTCTTTTTTCTTTTCCTTTTTTTTTTTTTTTAATTCATTTAACCTTGCCCATTCCTTTAACTAGGTTCTTACATTTTTTAATTTTGTCTCCCATATGTACTGTGGTGACTCTGATATTCTTGGTGCCCATGCTGCTTTAACTAATTCACTGATTTCTGTGCTGCTGTCCCAGATTGAGCTATACCTGAATGGGAGTGGGCCTTGGTTTTCCATTTTGCCCATTGCTATTACAATTGGCTTATGATCAGAAGCTGTGGTGTGAATGATTTTGGATTTGATAGAGCTGTACATTGCTGCTATGTTTTCTTGGATCAGGATTCTGTCCAGTCTTTCTTTTATGTTACTTTTACCCACTCTCTTGTTATTCCAGGTATATTTTCCATTGTTTGGAGGAATATCCAGAAGGCTATACTATTCCATTATTTCTTCTAAAGAGTTCCTGGATGGATCCACTTGATAGTTTCCTCCAAAATTTTCCTCTATACTTCTAACCAGATTTAGATCTCCTCCTAAAATTATTTTTCCAACTTGTGTTTCGTGTAATACTTCCTTAATTGTTGCCCAACATTGTTCTTTCTCCTTATAGTGGTTGGGGGCATATATATTTATCACCCTCTATTTCTCTTCTATGTTGATCCTCCTAAGATCTGTTAAAACCAGTGCTGCCTTGTTTTTTCCCCATTAATTCCCACCTTCTTTTTTTCCAGATTGTGCATATGCCTCCTGATGCTCCAGTTGCCTGGATTGCTTCCCCTTCATATTGCCTGAACTTTTTTTAAGATTTTTCGATTCTTGGTTGTTTACTTTTGTCTCCTGGATCATAAGGATATCTGGGTTTTCTTTTGTCAAAATGTCTCTTGTTGCATTTTCCTTAAAAGGTGTCCCCATTCCTCTGCAGTTCCAGGAGACTATTATCATTATTTACTTGTTGGGTGGTGCATGGCTCCTTTCCCCTTATGCTGGCTTTTCTCCATATTTCCTGTACTTTTCCCTAGATAAGTGTCCATGGGTTGTTGTGTTCCTAGGGCCATTTCTTTTGCTGTTGCTTCATCCCTTATTTCTTTATTTGTCTTTCTTCCAACTTTTTTTTGGTTTTCTGCATTTGGGAATGCTTCTTTAGCTTGTTTTCTGGTTAATATCCTGTCTACTGAGGGAGGGGGAGAGAGGTGAATTGAATCTCTGGGGGAGAGGGGGGATCATTGGGGGATTTGGGAGTGTGGGGTTCTAGATCTAGATCTAGATCTCGATTTGGCTCCAGGGGATGGGGGATCTGATGGGAGCAGTGGATCAAAGGGGTTATGGCTAGCTAAGTTTACTTTTGGCGAGAGGGAGTGAGCTTCAGCAGATTGTGTGGGCTGAGAGGAGTGCTGGACTGGTTGTTTGTTGGCTATCTTCTTTCGTTTGACCTGTTCCCATTTATTTTCTGGATCCTCAATCTTTTCACTTTCATTTTCTCTATTTTTTGTACATCTATTTGCAAAATGACCGTATTCATGACATACCTTGCATTTGAAGGGGATTTTCTCATAGTCCAGCTGTTGTATGTGCGTCCACTGATCCACTTTTATTTTGATAGCTTATGGGAGACCTTTGCCTAGATCCACTTCCACGCAGATTCGGGTGCATGCATGCATGTTTTCTTTAGGCTCACATCTGTCTATGTATTTCCCAACTGCGTTTCCTATAGCTTTAACTGAATCATCTCCCCAGCAGTGGAGGGGAAGATGCAGCAATCTTACCCATACTGGAACAGCATTTGGGACATCCATTTCTGGATCAAAGTCCGGTGTCCATCTATTCAGATACAGTCCCCTTGTATCCATAAAATATGGACCGTTCCTGAATATCAGATCGCGGTCCTCTTTGGTTTCGAAGTGGAAGGTGTAGTAACCTCTACCACAAAATCTGATTGAGATCTTCCCAGATATTGATGCAGCCCAGTTTCTTTCTACCCACTTTTGCACAGTCTTGGGTGATGGCCACAACCCAGTAAATTGCCCTACTAACCCTCGTTCTGCCAGGGAGAGTGCTGCTTTTCTTGGGAGTGCTGGAGGGAGAGATATTTCTGGTATTTCTTCCATTCTTTTAACAAACTTTGAAACTGACGGTCTGTTCTTTGCTGGACCCATTGCAGAGATGAGGGAAGCAAAAGCTTTTTCTGTTACTTCTGATTCTTGCTGGTGATCTGTGTGATGATGATCTTCATCTTCCGTTGGATCCATATTGCTCAAACCTCAGCAGCAGAAGGCCGCTGAGGGCCAATACGATCTGGGGCAGTAGTTCTCTGCCGAATGCTGCAGCTGTGATCTCGCCTTCCTCTTTCTGTCGTTCTGACCTCAGCAGCAAGGGCCACTGAGGCGCAGCGAATGCTGCTTCGCGCTGGGAGCTGCAGTAACAGCTAGGGCTACGCGCTATCCTCAGCAGCTCTCCATGCTATCGCATGGTGATCCATAATATTATATGAAAATATATATTCAGTATTTGATCTTAATGAAATAGAAAAAGCACATCACACTATTAGACTTAAGAGTATGCAATGTTTTTTTAAGGAAAAATATATGGGAAAGGTGTGTGTGAGAGACTTGAAAACGCAAGGAACATGAAGAAGGGTGCTTTTTTTTGTCATAAGAGATAATGTACGTAATGGATGCATACTATAAACCTTCTTTCTTAAAAATGTTTTATCATCCCTGTTGCACATAGACACTAGGGTACATGATAATATATGGCGATATATATTATATTCTTTATGATTCACTTTTGAGCCTTTCGAGGCAAGAAAAAGGGGATATATAAGCCATATGCATGTAGTCACTTTATTCGTTAAGTGTAACATTTGGACTTTTATTTTTATGGGATTTTGGGAAAAAAATTGTAAGGGGGGTGGAGGGTGAAAATGGAAAGGAGATGAGGATTGCAACAACTTCGTCGAGAATTGCATTAGTATCGCCATTCTTTTAACTAAACAAATAATCATATTGCACTTGAATCAATTATCATCATATAAGCAAATTGATATTTGTGAGAAAAGAGTACCCAATAAAAAGTGTTGTAGATATTTTTCCAGATAAATGATCTCTATACTTGTCTTTAAATATGGAATATTAAAACAATTTTGAAAATTGTTCCATTTTCAATGAGCATGAAAAAGTGTTCTAACCAATCAAACAAATATATAGTTTGTCCAACTCAAATTATGTACAATATGTACAATGGCTAAAAAACCTTGAAGTCAATGTAAAGAAAAATCTTTCTAGTTGATAAAATAATGGAGCATAAAAGAACATTGTTGCAAATATATGCCAACATAATGAAAATGAAAAACGATTTAGAAAATCTTTTTAGATTCCCTAAAAACATATAAAAATATATAACTAACAAGTGAAAATAGATATTATTAATTTACTAAAAACAACAAAACGAGGCGAAATTGGGTACTTTTAAATCACTATCACAACTATAAATAGAATTTGTTTCCATATTTTTAAAATCTAAAATTTCTAAGTACCATAAAACTAAATAAAATAAAAATATAAAATTAAAAAATAATATATATATATATAAAATGTGTTCTGCCAAGGTTAAAATTATTAACCTTAAATATGTCCATTTTAACAAGATAAGAATACGTATTATCACATTATTTTTATAGTCATTTTAATAAAATAAGAATATATATTATCAAATTATTTGAAATATATGAAAAAATTCATATATTCAAATTCAAGAATGTTATAAAAATTAATAAAAAATGTTATAAAATTTTAAAATTTTCAAAATATCATTGGGAGAAAAAGAAAAATTTGATTTTCTATTTTTTAAGGTTAAATATGACCGTAAAAATTATATTTTATCAATTATTTAGAATATTTAATATATATATAATTTAAAAATTTATATATTTTTGATCAATTTTGCTCATTTGGGATATTATTGTCAAAGCAATATATTTATGCCTCACAACCTTCATTTTCATTAGTTTTTTTAGTTATTTTTTTCTAAGAAAAACCTCAAAGAGAAATCCAAGCGATGCTTCCCTAAATTTATGGTTGGGATTCTTAATAAATATGTTAACATAGACTAAGAAATAACAATAAAATAAACTTGGTGGTCCAAATCAGAGGATCACCAACTAGTGCTATGGGATAAATCTCCACCAATCGCTACTCCACCTCAAGAGACTACAATTTCCTAAGAAAAAACAACAAGAACAGGTTTCCGAGAGCCCAAAGACAGAAGATCCTACCCCACTTGAATCAAGACAAGAATTCCATGGTAAGTGAATCCCTCAACCAGTGTAAAGTTGGGAAAATCTAGTTGATGAATTTGAATTTTTAGCTCGAGTAAAATCCCCAACTCAAGACCCTCTAGGCATGGAAAAACTAAAAAGTACTCCACCTACATTAAAATAAGTTTGGATAAAGGTAGAGAAGAAGAAGAAGAAAAATTCTATTGAATCCCAGTCAGTGGTGACAAGAAGTCGAACCATAAAACTAGTTTAATCATGTACTTAACCAATTTGTGAGAATCTACTCATGTAATAAATATTGGAATGTGTCTCTTTTGAACATCTGGGAAAATAAGTTAATCACTTGCTTATTGGGTGTGTTGGCAAACTTTGGATTAGAATTCTATGCCTTGGAACTCTGTCAAGTTAGTATTTCTTGATATACTCAGTTGCATGTCTCAACTATAGATTTTGCACAATATAATATCCTAGTTACTATTAAAAAAAATATCAATACATACTGGTGTGCCTCATTCAAGGGGATTTATACAATACACATGTTAACATGGGACTAGCCACATGTTATGACAAGAAGTTTAGCTAACTCTTTAATGTATATATAAAAAGAGAAGGAGAAAGATAGAACAAAAACTATTGAGAGTGATATCTAATAATTATTATTATATGTAAATAATAAAAATAATCACTCTCATAATTCCTATCATCTTGGATAAGTAGGATATATACTAACTTAATAAATATTCACTAAATATTGAAATAGAACTTAACTAAACCTATTTAAGTTTGATTATCGAAATTGTTAAACAGATCAATTCACTAAGTTGTTAAATGTTATTTATATATGTAAATAAGTTATTGATAAGGTGACCACAACACTTATATGTCACAAAGTAAATTAAGCATTGTTGGTAGATTGTGAGCATGATAGAGGGCAAGGTAATGTGGCCAACCACAAAACTCAAGACTCTAATACGTTGAATTGTTGGTGCGATAAAAATCCAATCATGCACTGCACCAAAAGTGAAAAACCAAACATAAAATATTTAAGTTAAAAATATCACATCTCACTATTTACCACTATGTACAAAACCCCACATCGTATTTAAAAATTTACAAGATATTGTGGTCAGTCACAAAACACTTGTCCCAAAACTCAAACATATTGACTTGTTAGTGTGATAACATTCCTATCATGTATCAAAAGTGAATGATGATAACGTAATCTAGTAATTGCACCGAGAGGTGCAAAGGAACACTGATAAGAGTGGGGGAATGTGGAAGGCAATCATCAAGAAGTATATGGACAATGAAATACAATGCGAGGTGTGCGGGATTTGACAGAGATTGAGAGGAGATTGTGAGGGATTTGGACTTGATCAGCCACATGTTAGGGTTGAATTGTACCACATGTTAAATTCTAATTCGAAGGAGGTAGATAAAAATGAGGCTCTCCAATTGGTTGAAGTGAACAATGTTTTCCAACCTGTTGTGCTATTCAACAACCCCCCCATTTATTAATATAATAGCCAATAGTCTATTAATAAATAGGGACCCTTGATAAAATCCTTCAAAAAACAAATTTAGCATTTAGACACTTTCTTTTAAAATTTTTGAATAAAGCAAGATATCAAGTCAAAACCCTTTGAAAGCTAGCAAAACTTGCCTTTTCACATACCGATGGACCAAGTGTGTCAAAAGCCTTATTAACAAGAAAAACTCGTGAAAAGCGATCAAAAGAGTCACCACACTTAACCTAGATATCTTAGGCTTTTTCGTTTAAAATTAAGGCCTAAGGCATTTCCTATTAAAACAAAGCTCGTATTGCATATCGTCATTCACAAAGGCGCACTCTCGTGAAGCATGTTGAAATGTGCAAAATGTGATATTGCAATGAGATGGTCGACCTATTGCATCACGTTAAAACACTTAAGAGAGGTCTTAAAACTTACGAATCGCCTGATGTTGCGAAATGCGCTAAAAGCCCGAACCCGAATAAAACCTATGTCATAAAGTAGCACTTAAGTCCACCGCGCAATAAAAAAATGCTTTATAAGGTAAAATTCCCATCAAACAAGCTACGTTTTAAACAATAAAGAACACACCGCTATCTCGCATCTCGCATCCCGCAGGAACCTAAGGAACTCTAAGAAAGTGCACAATCAAATATGTGATAATGTGATTTGCGATATTGCATCGCAATCGCAAAATCGACATTCTCGCAACTAAAGCTCGCCACCTTAAAATTTTTCCTTCCCGTCTTACGATGCAAAACATTAATGAGCAATAAAGGTAGCGATAAGGAACCGTTAGTGGATAGTTAGTATGGGTTAATGGCATTTATGTTGAAAATCAACTCGACATGATACGATATCTTTTCATTTGTGTTTGATTGAAACTCCTTTCTTGTCACCTTTTCAAGGTTATCTGTGTCATTCATTTTCATTTTTCATTCTTTCTTGTGTCTATCTGATAGCTTCCGCTTTGCTCCATTTTAGGAAAAATCCGCAAGAAGAGCCGTTAGAAGCAATGGCAAAGAGGGGAAAGGCAACTGCGTCTAAAAAATATGAAATGATCCCTCTTTTGTATGATACTACATGCAACAGAGACAGAGGAACTTCAACATGGGAGGCCATGTATGATTTATTAAAAGAGGAAAAACCAAGGCCACTAGTATCAAAGGCCACAATCGATGCTCATGTTTCCTCTAACGCCTCCTACTTCGAGACAACGTGCTCATTCCTACACCGCAAGACCGAAGATAATCCC
Organism: Pinus tabuliformis; assembly: GCA_031772625.1. Classification (NCBI taxonomy): domain Eukaryota; kingdom Viridiplantae; phylum Streptophyta; class Pinopsida; order Pinales; family Pinaceae; genus Pinus; species Pinus tabuliformis. The sequence continues at coordinate 522,254,791 of CM062805.1, read as the reverse complement.
ATACACGGATATGATCAAGTGGATAATTGATGTGGTGTACGTCTCAGACAGAGAATTCAAGAATCACAGGTAAGAGGTTATGGGATCTTTTTCAGCAGAGAGCCTATGCATGTACCATTTACCAGAGCCACATAAGCTCTACAATAAACAGTTCCTTGAGCAATTTGCTAAGGTGAATGAAGACCCTACAGATGTCACGCGGGCCTGGACAACAAGCGAAGGCAATTTCAAATGGGATAAGACGGGTATGTATTATACGACATCTATCTCTCCCCCTTATAGTTTCGTAGCAACCATGCTATGTAGATTGTTTGGTAAACCCGATAGCACCAAATTTTCCCCGGAATGGCTTCCATTAATAGATGCAGTTGTGAACACAACAATAATGAATTGGGCTGATTTTATTTATTTATTTATTTTTATTTTATTTTATTTTTATTTATTTATTTATTTATATTTATATTTATATTTTATTTATTTATTATTATTATTATTTTTATTTTTATTTATTTTTTTATTTTATTTTATTTATTTTTTTATTTTATTTTTTATTTTTTTCTGATAATTTGGCAAAATCCATTATGGAATATAGGAGAAAAAGAAGTCCCTCTTTAAGGGTTTATCCCCCATTTTTCATGAGCGCTTTTGTAATGGATGCAATCTGTTTTAGTTCCAAATTTCCCATTATGGGATGGAAGTGGACTGTGCAAGACCACTTCCTATCCATGCGTACCATAAGATTTTCTAGGAGTCCCAGTTTCAACCTCATTTTTATAAGATTTGTCAAGGAGTTATGCTACCCATCCATAAAAAAGTGTACAACAAAACCGCCCCTAGGTTTTCAAAAGAAGCTAAAGTGGATATCTTGCATGCAGCGAGATGGTTTTGGGAGGAAACATTTACCTATATCAGAGTATTTGGGAGCATTTATTCATTGCATTTTCTCCCATATTATGTCTCCGACAAATTAATGGCCAGGGAGATAGCCTACCAAACGACAGGGGAAGGTGGGTTGAGCAGAGGATTGAAAGAGCAAAAGAAGGCCATTTGGCCTACATTTTCATTGCAATGTGATGCTTTTGTGTTAAATGATTTTGGACATGCATGCAAAGAAGAAGAGATCATGAAGTCTCTGAGATTAGCTACAATACTGAGAAGGCAGTATGACCCAAATGGCACTGCTAAGGACTTCACTACTATGGTGAAAGTAAAACCATTCACCCACGAGGAGGATGCCTTCGATGACCTCTTCCCACAAAAGAAACATTTTTAGAAGTAGCGCACATGGCATCACTACTTTTTACCCCAGATCCTTAAAGATTTCTATGTATACAGAGAATTCCGAAGAAGAAACCCAAGAGAGATCTACTCGTGAGTCAGAGCACTCAAAGCACCAATCTCAAAATGGGGGAGACAATAAAAATAAAGAGTCTGAAAGGGACACAGCTAGAACTACAGAGGAAACAGTCGAGCAAACCACGACAAAGAAATAGGCAGAAGTTCACTCCACATCCACTCAGTCAGCAAAAACCCCAGTTATTGATTTGGAAAAGGAATGGGAACATTTCAACAAGAAGATTCACACAGATGAAAAAACATCTGAGATACATACTCCTAAGCAAACACAACACAAGTCAACTCAAGAAACAATAGTAGAAAAAACTGTAGGCACTTAGGATGTTGAGCTCATTCCTGCCACCCCCACTTCAGAAATTATTTTGAGAATTGAGGAAATTCCTCCACTATATTTATTTTATAGTCCTGCCCACAAAGTTTTCATCAAGAGACAGAGGAAGAAAATAAAGGTAGACGTTGTAGCTGTAACGTCTTCTGACAATGAACCAATGGACATTGTATGGAAGGACTTGCCCATGGACCCATATGAAAATATCACAAAATTGTCGCAATTCGCAGGAGCTTATGCTACGAAAACTATTGACAAAGTGACAGAGGTCCAAATGCTGCTTAAAGAAAAGGAACAAAGAATTATGTTGTTGGAACAACAATTAGCTCAGGAGAAATCCAATCAATAAGCAGAATTACAAGTAGCCTAACTCTAGCAGGAATTTGAAAAGATGTGAATGCAACATCAGGCCAGCCTATCTGAAAGAGATGTGGAGATACAAGCTATGAAAGATAAGTATAAAGTCAATCCACAAATCGATGAGTTCATAAAGGAATCACTCAGTCTTAACTCCCAACTAATGTAGCAGAAGGAAGTTCTTTGCCAGAAAATCTCGCAAATAAGTCCTTATTGCGAGATCAATGATAAGCTAACAAGCCAAGTTGTCGACATGAGACTTGAGTATGACGAAATCCATAAAACTATTTTTGACTTTATCACCTGGCAAGAATCAGAAGATCGAAGAAAGGTTGATCTACCAAAGCTGGAGGAATTGCATAAGAACATCTTGTTCACAGATTGGGATTCTTGGCTCAAGCAAGTGGAAAGGGCAACATCGATCGCAACAGCAGCAACAAACAACATAATAGAAGCCATCAACAAAAATCTGCATGGCGCCAACCTGGTTATAGAATGCATACCAGGATTTCTTCCAAATTTCAAACAGTTAGAGCAGCAATGGAGGTAGGCAGCGAAGGAAAAGGAGGAGGTAATCAGACAAATGAGCAAGCTAAACTAGGAAGCGTATTGGAAGTTCTTAGTAAAACCATACATCGAGTGGATGACCTTGATATGCATAACAACCTCCACACAAAAAATGGTGCCAGCGCTAACAGGCGCTATATTTGTTGGACAATTAAAATCTGCAACCGGCCAACCGAAACAGCTCAAGCCTATGACAGATATTTGTGATCTCAAAGATCAAATGCAAAGGAGTTAGTCACTTAGTTTATTTTTATTTTAGTTTTTTTTTCACATGACCATGACAGATATTTGTGATCTCAAAGATCAAATGCAAAGGAGTTAGTCACTTAGTTTATTTTTATTTTAGTTTTATTTTCACATGACCTGAGGAAGGTCATTTAAACCTCCTCAACTATTTTTGTAATAATCTATTTTAAGACCTATAGTTTAGTCTTTAAACCCCTCTCATGCATTTAGAGAGGGGTCCATAAATTTTATCAGAAACAGTGTTCGAAAACATTGCACTTATGTACTTTTGAGGAGGTTTTAATGGAATGAATGGAACAAGATCTATTTTCTTTCAAATATCTAGCATGCTCTATTGAAATGCACTTTTGTACTATTAGAATGTGTTGGATTGATTGAGATTGGATTAATATTGTTGAAACACATGAGCAGGACTCATCATATATGGTACTTTTATCTTATGATCTTGTTTTATTTATGTATCAGGCAATACTTCTTCTTTTAATTGTTTTATGTGTGAAAGTATGAATTACAATTTAACATTATTGCACTTTTGTATGATGTTGGCTTTGACTTTATTCTGAATACATGAACGATTTTATATGTGATATATCTTTCACAATCGTTTTGGCTAACTATTTATCCAAAATGATTATTGTTAAACGATTTCACTTCTTATTGCAGTTGAATGATCTTTATTACCAATTGTTGTAGGACATCATTGTAGATCACATATTGTATTTAATTCCCGGGTATATTTATAGCTAAATATTGTTAAACTATGATATATGCATGTGTTTGTTAGTTAGATTAGATTACACTTAGCTTAGACATTCTCCTATTACATCATATATCACCCCACCAACACTATCAAATCTTTTCTAGGAAATTGATCCCATTATCCCCAATCAGAGCCACTACACCAAACGGAAAAGGAGCTACTAACCAAGGTCTAGACCGAGTGGTTTTCCCCATGTTGTAGCTACGATGTTCGAGGCTTCAACATTTTGGCGCTAGAAGGAGGGCCTAACTATGAATGGCAAGTAAATTCAAATAAATAGGCAATTCTAAGAGTAAAACTCCCTTACCATCTCCTCCAACTTTTCGATCACATTCCAAATATCCAAATGCTAAGTGAGAATTTGCAAAGAACCCTTTAGAATCCACTACTATAATTTCAAAGAAGTTAGATCAATCTTCTTCTATAGAAACCTTGAAGTCGAGTCTTTGATCCATAAGCTACAGGGGATTTCAATATCTCAAGAAGAATATGAGTTATCCCAAGCTAGCGTTTCTTCTCAGTTCCCCTCATCTCAAAGGTTAACTAGAGCATAGAGTGAATTTTTGGATCCCCCCATTTGAATTCCCTCTACCAAACCGTAAGAGAGCTAAGAAGACACAATCTGAATCCCATAGTTAGGTTCTCTCATCATCACCTCAAACATCCTTATTCATTCCATCCACTTCATCACAAAATCAACCATCCACCTCACAACTCCAGATCGTGATTTACACTAGTATCATAGCACAAGCCTCCTCTACCCAATCACCTTCAAATACAAGAACATCTTCTTCTACACTGATACCTACAATGGCTTAAAACCCACAAAGGTCATGGAAAAATCTAGGAGTTGTACAGATGGCAGGACCCTTACATCCATTGTTAGCCCATCCAGAAAATTGGTTACCAAAGTTCAATCTTGATGATGGTTTACCAGCCGAAGCATAAATAATTTTATGTTGTCCATAAACCTAAACGAATTAGTGGAAGAAGATGCAGTTGTAAGATTATTCCCTTATACCTTACAAGGATCAGCAGGGTCATGGTACTTTTCATTACCATCGGGTTCCATTAATAGTTGGGATGCCTTTCAAGAGCAGTTCCTAAAAATTTTTGGAGATGACAGATCAAAGGCTACTCTTATCAATGATCTCTCCAACTTGAAAGTTGAACCTAAAGAACCGATTAAGGACTTCAATTCACGTTTTAACAATTTATTGAATAAAATCCCAACAATGTCCAAGCCCAACAATGAAGTCCAAAATGAATGGTACATCTTTTCCCTTCCCTCAAACACAATTATTTCTATCAATGGGGCTACCAAACTAACTTTGGCAAAAAACATGAAAGAAGCCATAGCTGTAGAAAAATGTATTCTGGCCTTAGATAAGAAAAATGCATTAGAAGAACACAAATCCAAGAAAGTAACTTTTAGGGATGAATCCAAGAAAAAACCACCTAAATATCCTTTTGATCTTGAAGGTATACAAAAGGTCCTTAAAACCATGTCCAATGAAATGGTTGATATCAAGAAATAGGTAGCAGAGACTTCCTTAAAGAAATATTTCAGACCATACAAAAGAAATCCCTCCTCTGATACTAAGCCTCCAAGTACCATATCAAATGTTGAATCGGATGTGGAGGAAGAGGAAGTTTCAACAGTTGAAGAGCAAACAAATGATGAAGAGGTAGTCGAGTTACAAGGAATGTGGGATTTTATCCTTCCCAATGAAGAAGCACTACCCATTGCAACTAGGAGTAGAAGCCCTATTGATTTGCCACAAAAAAATCCAAAGCAAAAGGTATCAACTCCGACTCCCAAAGACAAAACAATACGTAAGAAATCTTCTTCTAAATCTACTCAAACCACTCCTTCTCAAACAAACTCTTCACCTTTAGCAAAAAACCTTCAAGTCTGTGATGAAATGGAATACAACATAGTAGAAGATATGAAAAATACAAGGGTGAACATTACATTTCACAATCTTAGCAAGTTGAAAAATCAGCAAAAGCTATTGCTCAAAGATCTAAAAGCAGTCCCTACTTCTCTGCTTCCTGCTGCTATAATCTCGCAAGATTCCCAAGAAATGGGAAGGCCTCCTAATACCTCATTAGAGAGAATCAGTCTTACCGATATTGCTCTAATAGGAGGAAGATCCAAATCCCATACTCCTCCATTCCTTTTGACTTTTGATGTTTTCAACAAGAATCTACACAACTGTTTAGTTGATTCTAGAGCTTCATCTAATATTCTACCATGAGCAGTTTGTGCGAAATTGAATTTTGAGCCCCAAAAATCTGTTGTTCGCATTGTGCAGCTAGACCGATCCCAATTCGAAGTTATAGGAGAACTCAATCAAGTCACGAATATACTCTCATCAAACCCAAAAGTGTGCCAAGTCATTGACTTTCTTGTGGTTGATATCCCCGAGTTCTATGGCTTAATCCTTAGTAGAGACTGGTCAGAAAAGCTTCATGGCTATTTTGCAACTGACTGGTCCCACATGTGGCTTCCCTATAATGGCAAGCCAAATCAAATAAGGGTTGACCGCGAAAAACATCAAAATTATATCGTTACAGAACTAGAAGGAGAGAATGAGCTAGTCGCATATAACAACAATATCATCGAAAACTACTCAGTTGAATCATTTCTAGGAAATTTTAATTCAAATACTTCATCCTTCTTGGAAAATACTGTTATATTGTAGGTTGAAATTTTTTCTCAAATAGATACTTCTAAGTGTATAAATTTTGTAGATAAACCTGTAATTAGCACATTATTTTGGAAAATATTTTTTGACTGATCCAAATCTAACAATGGATCCGGAGCAGGATGCATATTAGTTAGCCCAAAAGAAGAAAAAACTATGCTAGAATGCAGGGTTGAATTTGAATGCACAAAAAACACTGCCTAATATGAAGCATTGGTTCAAGGGATGTATAAGGATATCAACCTTAATATCAAACATCTTCAAGTGTTTGGAGATTCATAAATTGTGATAAAACAGGTAAGAAATACTATACACTGTTTGTCTGGACATTTGAAACATTATCAATCATTAGTCCAAGACCTCACTTCTCACTTTACAACATTTAATATTTCCCCTATCCCAAGACTCCAAAATGCAAGTGTCGATATTTTGGCTAATGTTGCATCCAAGCTCATTCCACCAGAAGATTATAGCCCCGATCACTTTTCTATTGAATTGATTTTTAGGCCTTCTATTCCTAACAATATCACCAATTGGCAAGTCTTTAATAATGATCCAGATATCATAAGTTTTCTAACATTTGAAGGCTCTTATGACGACCAGATAATAGATGAAGATCAACATGACTCCCAGCTTAAGCAAGAAACGACTATGAATTCCATACCTAAGTCTGTGGTTAAGTTGGAGGACTTATATGATCTCAAGGAGAGATTCGAAGTTCGAAGTTTTAAGTTCTTGATTATAGAAATCAAATTCTTATCACATCTCAGATTTCACCAATGGCGTTCAATGGTCTGAGATTCAAGTATGCACTGGATGGCATCTTGAATTATATATCTTGGAAGGATCGCATGGAAGTGGTATTAGAGGACAATGGTTTGAAGGACTTCATTGATCAAGAAGTCCCCAAGCCAGTAGCAGCTAATGCCCAAGAATTGGCGGAATGGAATAAATATGTGGCTAGAGCGAGGAGGATTCTTCTGGAGGGAGTTAGAGACCATATTGTCTCGAGTCTCCATGGGAAGGAGACACCATTTTCAATGTGGAAAACATTGAAGGATCTATATCAGAACAACAGCGATCAGAGGAAGCTGGTGCTGAAAGACAAGTTTCAGAAAATCAAGTGTGAAAAGGGCGATGTGATCTTTACATATCTGAACAAGCTCACCACCTGCAGGGATGAGCTTGGAAGTGTAGGAATCATGACAAATGATGATGACATGGTGAGTCTTGCTCTCCTTGGTCTTCCTAAGAGCTGGCATAGCTACCAAGACTCAGTAAATGGAAGAGAGAAACTGCCAGATTGGGAATGAATGTGGTCAGATCTGATGCAGGAGGAGATCAGGAGAAGCACCAGAGATGGTTCTTCATCAAAGCATTATGATGAAGAAAATCTAACCTTAGCGAGTAAGACGAGGAAAGAGAAAGGGAAGGCTTCCCATTTCAAATTAAGTTCTTCCCATGGTGGGAAGAATATTGACAAATCTAAAGTGTGATGCTTTAATTGTCATGAGGTGGGCCATTATGCAACAAATTATCCACAAAATAAATCCAATAAGGGATCCTCAAAAGGATCAGATGGTGAGGCACTGGCCTCACAGTTCGAATTGGATTTCACCCTTATCACATGCATGGTTTCATCGATGGTGGGTTGTGTTTGGTACCTGGACAGTGGAGCCTCATTCCACATGACCGGCGACAAGAGTTTATTCAGTATCTTGGAGGAGAAGGATCTCAAAATGCCCATAGAGATGGGCGATGATGGAAAGTACCATGTTTCTGGTGAAGGCACGGTTGTGATTCAAAGGGAGCATGGAGCTCCTCTCACACTGACTGATGTAAAGTACGTGCTTGAACTGAAGAATAACCTAGTATCTATTGCAATGTTGGAAGACAAAGGCTATGATGTAGTCTTTATTAAAGGAAAGGCATTCTTGAGACACATCGGCACGGGTGATTTGAATTGGATCCATAGAAGACTGTCAAAGAACCATGACTGTATCAAGTGGGAACAAAACTCTAAAGAATCCAAAACAATGATCAAAAACACCCTGAACCAGTGGCAATGGCAGCCAACGTGGAACGATGAGGACCTCAGTCAAAGCACACTGACCGAGGCCCATGGAGACTACGCGGGAGGCCGAATTAGCCCCTGGGAGCCCTGGATCGGGAAACAGAGGTGGATTTTGATGCTCGCCTAGAGCTAATCGCACATCGCTGGGCAAACAGGGCTAAAATGGAGGAAGCCCGAGCACTCGGCCGCTTTGGGAGCCAGAGAACCGTGGATGGAAAAGGTAAAAGAGCTAAAAGTATAAAGGCGGGACCCGCGCTTTGGAAACCAACGGTATTGATCGGGGCGCCCTTAAATGGTAAGAGGTTTTGGACGAGAGCATAGCGATTCCATACATCGATCGACGGATGGCAAGTGGAGGTGAGAGAAAATTGTCATTGATTGTGCGCAATTGGGCAAGCAAGTCAACTGCGCGAAACATGCATATGGCGTCAGATCTGGAGGGCTCAGATCGGATGGCTAAGATCGCGCTCGACGGAGGAAGCGGAATCGACAAGGGAATATGCCACGTTTTGGAAGGGATTTGGAATTCGTTTGACCGCCACGGTGGAGGAAAGATTCATCCACGACGTAACTAAAGAAACGAACCGACAAAGCAGGCTGGCGCCGTTTAGAGGAGGACATGTGGCCACTACCTGAGCATTCATGATGACGCCGAACAGGTAACTCCTAGCGCAGCTGCAGAAGGTGAATCGACAGAGGCGGAAGAGGAATTGAACAGGCATGAGGAACGAAAGGCTTCAAAGCCATGAACAAAGATAGGATATAGAGTTAATTAGTCATCGAGAGGGACAGATAACCCCAGAGAGACAGAGAAAGAGACCAGAATCCCAAGAGGAGGACGGAAGATAGAGAAATAAGGCAGTAAAGCAAAGCAGAAGAGGACAGAGAGCTAAGCTAACCAGAGGTAGCATCGAACACCAGAGGCTTGAGAGATCCAAGCCATCCCAGAGAGGATCTGTCCGGGCTGAGCACCACATTGGGCTCACCCCTATAGACCAGAAGGTCACAGAGCTGGTAGGAAGAATAAGTCTGTGTACTCAAGTGGCTTGGGGAATCCAAGGACCACCCTGCCAAGAAAAAACTGCTTCAGGAGAACTCACATTGAGTCCCTGCATTGTAATTCTCTGCTTAAAGACACAATAAAACAAGGCCACCATTGAAAGTTGGACTGGAGATGTAGCCCTGGAGAATAGGGTGAACTCCTTATTAAATTTCTTGTGTCTTTATGTTTGCTTACTGTATTTCTCTATTGTCTTTCCATTTAAATGTTTGTGTATTGGAAATCTGATCGATTCGTTGCTTAAATAACACAGAACACACACCAGCACATGAGTCTGTAATACCTTTGTTTAATAAATCTCAAACTGATGTCACTCATAGGGTGAATATCAGATCAAGTGGTATTAGAGCTCTAGGTTGTAAGGTTAGACAAGCTTGTGTTGGTTTAGCTATGAATGCTCACAAGATCAAAGCTCAAATTAGGAGAAGGAGAGTTGGTGGAAACTAATCCTGAAATTGGGAGAGTCTATTCTCGGAAGACAATGTCAGAGGAAGGTTCTGTTGGGCCAGACCCTCAATTCATAGAGAGTTTCCTAGCTATAAAGTCTATGGTCGAAGAAATGTACAGAGACTTTAGAAAGCAAAAGGTTGAAGATTCATCAGGTCCTAAACAAGATAAAGAAGAAGATGAGTCTCACTACCATGACCACTCCAAAGGAAAGGGGAAAGAGGAAATATTTCTCACACCTCCTAATAGCCCTGTGCATAATAAGAAAGCATCTTTGATTAAGCTAGATGTTAAATTTGATTTGCCTATATATGATGGGGAGCTAAATGTTGAAAAATTGGACAATTGGATTAGACAAATTGATGTGTATCGCAGGGTACATAACATAAACTCAGACAAGAGTAAGATTCAGCTGGTAAGCCTATGCCTAGGAGGCACTACCTTGGTTTGGTGGGAAGGCAGAACCCAAGCTGATATGAAAAAAACATGGTAAGACCGTCTCTATCTGGAGTGAATTTGTTTCTGCAATCAAAAAGCAGTTCTATCCATTGGCCTACATGCAACAAGCTATGATGAGTTGGCAAACTCTTCGACAGTTGAAAGGGCAAAGTGTGCAAGGGTATACTCAAGAGTTCAAAAAGAGAGCATTGATGTTGGGTATCTCATTAGACTCACCAGAGAATCTCTTGAAGTAAATTGGTGGTCTACACAGCTACATGAGACATACCATCCTCATGTTTAATCCCACTAGTATAGATGAGGTATCTGTACAAGCTACTCATCTAGAAGCTAGAGGAAAGAATGGAAATCGAGAAGTTGGGGGACCATCCCAACCCACTGTAAGCAAGAGCAAGGAGAAAAGAAAGCAGAAGTGGAAAGCAAGGAAGGCTAACACTGCACAGAAAGCCAAAGCCTCATGCACTCACTGTAAAAAGGAGGGTCATGATGATGAGCATTGTTGGATTCCGCATCCAGAGCTGAGACCTAAGAAGTTCGAGGGTGTTAGGCCCCTATACTACTAGTGTAACCCCTTATTGTTATTAGTACAACCCCCTTATTATATTGATATAACCATGTAGCGCCCATATTGTTACTATTGTGCCCCATAGAAGCCCACTATTGTTATTATTGTGCCCTTACATTATTATTGTTATGTCGGCTGGGTTATATTGTGACTCCTTAGACTCTTATATATAGAAAGGAGGTTTTGTCATTCGAATCATCCAAGAATTTTTCATCTATGTAATGTAAAGGAGGTTTCCCCCTTGAAGAGGCTGAATTCTAAGTCGTTGATCTATCTTTTCTATCTTTTTCTTGAGCTGGTTTCATAACATTTGGTATCAGAGCTTTGGATTCTAGGGTTTCGCTGCTACAAATAGGTCATCGTGGCATTTTCTCTATAACTTTTTTTCTGCGACGTTTCAGAAGCTAAAAAGAAACCCATTTGAGAAGACATCGCGCTGAACCTTGGGTCTGAATTTCAGAGCTTTTTGTGCTATATTTGTGGAGATATGATCTGAGGAAGTTGGTCTTTTTGCAGACTCCTGAATTACATTCCAAACAGGTGACCTAGGGAAAATCGTCATAACTTTCTCTCTGAGCATCGGATTGAAATTTCGTAAGAAGTTATAGAAAGAGGATAGGCTGTAGTTTCTTGTAGATATTTTTCAGAGCCAAAGGTCGAAATAGTGACTCGTGGAACGTCGTACAAGTTCGCTCTACTGAACTAGTCTATAATCAAGTCACTGTGGGATATTTCACATAACTCTTCCTTGGAGAATCTAAATTCGATCAGACTGGTGGCATTGGAAAGAGGACATAGAGGGCTACTGCAGGTTGCAATTTCATAACTGGAAGATAGTTATAGTCATTTCAAGATTGAGCTCCTAAAATCAAGAAAAGGCGATATGAGGAAGTTTGATGGCAAGGATCCAGTAAATTGGATACTTCAGATGGAGCAATATTTTGATCTACATGGTGTACCAATGTTACAAAAGGTATGTATTACATCTTCATATTTAGAACCGGATCAATTTTTATGGTATAAAGGGCTTTGTTCTCGTAAACAACTTCTTACATGGTCAATTCTCACGGAGGAAATGATAGCACATTATGAGGATACAAAGAGCAACACCTTCTTTAGAGAAACACCACAACAATTGGAAAGAGTAAAAGGGCTTTGTGACATAGTGGAAAGTAAAATTATGGCAACAAGGAAGCCTACCCCTCATAAGTATAAAAATGGAAGTGTTGTTTCTCCTAGCCTTCCACAACCCACAAGAGTTACACCATAACAATTGGAAGAAAAAAGAGAAAAAGGGCTTTGTTACAATTGTGATAGCAAATGCACTAAAGGTCATAAGTGTGCTAAGAAGAAATTATTTTACATAGAGTATGAAGAGGAGGAAGAAAAGGATCAAGGAACATTAAAAGAAGAGGATATACGCCAGGACCCAACCCCAGAGAAAGAAGAAATGAATCACATCATATCTTGTAAAGCATTGGCAAGAATTACCACTCCTCAAACTCTCAAGATAGAAGGACGTATCAAGAAGAAAAAGGTGCAAGAAGTGAAAGATCACATCGAGAAAGAAGAAATGAATCCAACCATATCTTGTAATTCATTGTTCAGAATTACCACTCCTCAAACTATGAAGATAGAAGGACATATCAAGAAGAAAAATGTTCAAGAAGTGAAAGATCACATCGAGCATCAAGAAATGAATCCGATCATATCTTGTAAAGGATTGGAAGAAATTACCACTCCTCAAACTCTAAAGATAGAAGGACATATCAAGAAGAAAAAGGTTCAAGCAATGAAAGATCACATCGAGCATCAACAACAAGTTCTCCAAATTTTAAAGGATAACGCCACTTTGGTGCAAAATCAATGAAACAACAAGTATATCAACTTCGTAGTGAAAAATGTTTTGATGTAGATGATTGGGTATTTTTATTGCTACATCTCAAGCAAGATATTTATGAGAAGGAAATGTTGGCAATACTAAATGCACTTAAAAAATGGAGATCTTATTGAATGGGAAGACACTTCAAGGTAAAAATGGATCATGATAGTCCTAAATACTTTTTAGAACAACTATTATCTTTAGAAGAACAGAAAAAATGTGTCACAAATATGTTGGGTTATGATTTTGACATCTATAGAAAATGGAAGCAAAATTTTGTTGCAAATGCGTTCTCAGGAAAGGATGAGGATGTGGAAGCATTGTTTTGTGCTATTTCTATTATCCAACCAGAATGGATAAACGAAGCAAGGGATGAATGGAAGAAGGACAAAGAAGTATGGCCACTTATTCAAAAGTTGCAAAAGATCCCAATTCAAACAATATTGCCAGAAATTGAAGAGGAAGGAAAAATCATATTGGAACCTGGAGCAGTCATAGAAACAAGAACCCGACAGCTACGAAATTGATCAATTTCAGAGTATCTCATCAAGTGGAAGAACTTACCCGCTGAAGATTCCACATGGGAGGACAAGAATTTTATACGAAAGCGTCAAGAACTACTCAAGTGTTGAGGACAACACTTTTTGAAGGAGAGGGGCATGTTAGGCCCCTATACTACTAGTGTAACCCCTTATTGTTATTAGTACAACTCCCTTATTATATTGATATACCCATGTAGTGCCCATATTGTTACTATTGTGCCCCATAGAAGCCCACTATTGTTATTATTGTGCCCTTACATTATTATTGTTATGTCGGCTGGGTTATATTGTGACTCCTTAGACTCCTATATATAGAAAGGAGGTTTTTTCATTCGAATCATCCAAGAATTGTTCATCTATGTAATGTAAAGGAGGTTGCCCCCTCGAAGAGGCTGAATTCTAAGTCATTGATCTATCTTTTCTATCTTTTTCTTGAGCTGGTTTCATAACAGAGGGCAAGAATAAGAACACAACTGCAGCTATTCAAAAAGATTTGGGGTCAGACTCGGGAGATGAAATAACTATAGCAACGAAAGGTATAAAAGGTAAGAATTCTGAAGTATCTACTAGCAGTTCTGCTCAATCTGTTATTGATGAAGAAAATGAGAGAAAAAGACATGAGCTTTTCCATATTCGAGTTATTTCCAAAAATCAAAAGATTGATACTTTGTTTGATAGTGGCTCACAAGTAAATCTAATTTCTGAAGCAATTGTAAATAAATTGGGATTAGCAACTACACCTCACAAGAAACCATACCCATTAGGATGCTTGAATGATAAAGCACAACTACAAGTGACTAGACAGTGCAAACTCAAGTTTTCTTTTGGGTCAGCATTTGTAGATGAGGTTGAGTTAGACATAATTCCTTTGGATATATGTGGAATTGTTTTAGGAAGTCCTTACTTGTATGATAGAAAGGCTATTTTCTATAGAGCTGAGAACAAGTATCTACTTGTTAAAGATGGAATCGAATACTTTGTAAGAGCTCATAAGCTTAAGAATAATTATACTCTCATAAACTCAAGAAAGATGAAAAGAATGATTAATTCATGCAAACAATTCTTACTGATGGTTGTAAAGGAAATGAAACCTGATAAAACCAATGTATTTGAGCGTTGTAATGTTGAACAACAAGCTGATATAGAAAATGTTGTTTCAGAGTATGATGTCTTGTTTCAAGAACCTAAAGGTCTGCCACCCAAAAAGGGAATAGTACATGATATTATTTTGCAGCAAGATGTTCTATTGCCTAACATTGAGATGTATAGGTTGTCTGCTTTAGAGAATGCTGAAATCAAGAAGCAGGTGCAGGAGTTGCTCGAGAAGGACTTCATCAGACCTAACACATCACCATGCGGGTCACCAATTGTTTTGGTGAGAAAGAAAGATGGCTCGTGGATCATGTGCATTGATTATCGAGCACTGAATAAGATAACAATCAAAAATCGTTATCCCCTTCCTCGCAAAGATGATCTCTTAGATCAATTAAAGGAAGTTGTTTGTTTCACCAAGCTAGATTTGCACAGTGGATACCATTAGGTCAGAGTTGCAGAGCAAGATGCATGGAACATTTCTTTAAAAACAAAGCAGGGATTGTATAAATGGTTGGTTATGCCTTTTGGCTTAACCAATGCTCCTGCTACTTTCATGAGATTAATGAATGATGTACTCAGACCTTTTCTTGATGATTTTGTTATTGTGTACTTGGATGACATTCTGATTTTTAGTAAAACGTGGGAAGAACATTTAAAGCATGTTAAGCAGACATTAGATGTTTTGAAAAGAGAAAAAATTTATGTTAAACTCTCAAAATGTGAATTTGGCAAAACATCTCTAAACTACTTGGGTCATATAGTAGGGGGAGGTGAATTGAAAATAGATCCCTCTAAAGCGGCAGTAATTGTGAACTGGCGTAAACCCAGGTCTGCTACAGAAGTGAGAAGCTTCTTAGGAGCAGAAAAATATTGGAGGAAGTTCATTTCTAACTTCTCCTCAATTGCAGCTCCTTTACATGCTTTAACAGGATTGAATAAGGTGTTTCAGTGGGAAGGCAAACATCAGAAAGCCTTCGACACCTTGAAAGAAAAAATTAGTACAACACCTGTACTAGCACTACCAGATTTGCAAAGACCATTTGAGATCCAAACTGATGCCAGTGACTATGCTATGGGAGCAGTGTTGACACAGCACGGTAAACCCATATGTTATCATTATGAGACCTTTAATCCTGCAGTAGTTAGCTATCCTACATATGATAAAGAATTGTATGAATTAGTTCAGAGTGTGAAAAAGTGGAAACATTATTTAATGGGCAAAGAGACAGTAATGCATACTGGTCATCAACCACTTCAATATCTACACTCCCAAACTAAGTTGTAGCAATCAAGACATTATAGATGGATGGGTTTTCTACAACAGTTTCATCTAGTCATCAGATATAAAAAGGGCATACATAACAAGGTTGCAAACATGTTATCTAGACCTGTTATAAATGCATCTACACTACTTAAGCATAATTATGTGCTACATGAGATCTACATAGAACAATATGTTCAGGATATGGACTTTAAGGATGTATATGCAACTTTGAGTCAAGGCAAAAGAGTAGAAGAATTGGATTATCATGTGAAGGACCGACTCTTATATCATTGTGGGAAACTCTGCATTCCACAAACTGGGAGGATAAAGATAATTAGGGAAGCCCACACTTCTATGATATCAGGTCACTTTGGGGTAAGTAAAACAGTTGCACAGCTGCAAAGATTCTGCTATTAGCCGAAAATGAACGAGACAATTTCTAGATATGTAAGAGGGTGTGCCATGTGTGCTAAAAGCAAGCTCAGCAACAAAAAACTAGGCTTGTACACTCCATTGCCAGTTCCTTCTCACCC
The DNA here is from genome assembly GCA_031772625.1 of Pinus tabuliformis. Lineage (NCBI taxonomy): Eukaryota > Viridiplantae > Streptophyta > Pinopsida > Pinales > Pinaceae > Pinus > Pinus tabuliformis. Next base: position 522,238,545 of record CM062805.1, on the reverse strand, counting down.
TTGGGAAAGTGTTTCCATGTATTTTGTTGGAGGACTGCCTAAATCTAGGAAGGGTCATGATTATTTATATGTTGTTGTGGATAGGTTCAGCAAAATGTGTATTTTGATACCTTGTAGTAAACAAATTACAGCTGAACAAACTGCAAAATTGTTCTTTGAACATGTATGGGTTCATTTTGGATTACCCACTTCCATTGTATTTGATAGAGACACCTGATTTGTGGGGAAGTTTTGGTCGAGTTTGTGGGAACTGATGGACACCAAGTTGAAGAAAAGCACAACTTTTCATCCACCAACAAATGGCCAGACAGAAGTAGTTAACAAGAGAGTGATCCAGTTACTGAGAGGTTATTGCAGCAAACATCCTAAGCTTTGGGAAGAACACTTGTGCTATGTGCAACATGCTTACAATAGAGCTAAACACTCTTCTACACAGAGATATCCTTTTGAGACCTGTTTTGGTTTCACACCAAGGTCTCCTTTGGATTTTGTTTTTGGTAAAGATACCATGGTTGATGGACACAGTGATGTGGACAAGGCAACTAGGTTCATTGAACAGATCCAGGAGATCCACCAGGTAGTACAGGAACAACTGGAAAGGATCCAAGCCAAGTATAAGGCTAGGCATGACAAGCATCGGATGGAGCATAGTTTTCAGGTTGGAGACCAAGTCTGGCTATATATCAGCAAGGACAAGATGCAAAGTGAAGGTAAAAAGCTAAAGCCTATCAGGTATGGACCTTTTAGGATACTTGAGAAGACTGGGGAAAATGGTTTTCGCCTTGATTTACTAGCTTGCATGCACATCTAGTCAGTTGTAAATGCAGATTGCTTGAGATTTTGAACCTTCAATGATTGAGAACCCTGAAGAGCAAAGTCAATTGCCTTCTATTGATGACCTGCTACTTGAGTATCTTAATGAGTTGCAGGAAGACACAGTGCTGGACAGGAAGGTGAGGACAACGCGCAGGGGAGATGTGGAGTACCTCAGGATTGGGCTCAAAGGTTCAAAGCCGAGCAGTGCAAAGTGGATTGAGATTGGACAAGTGAGAAAGCAGTACCCTCACTTAATCGATGCTTGAAAACCAACTTTTGGTGGTCCAAAAGCTTTTTCAGTGGGAAGGCCATGATCCGAATTGGATCCATAGAAGACTGTCAAAGAACCATGACTGTATCAAGTGGGAACAAAACTCTAAAGAATCCAAAATAGCGATCAAAAACACCCTGAACGAGTGGCAATGGTAGCCAGTGTGGAGCGACGAGGACCTCGGTCAAACCACGTTGACCGAGGCCCATGGAGACTTCGCGGGAGGCCGAATTAGCCCCTGGGAGCCCCGGATCGGGAAACGAAGGTGGATTTTGATGCGCAATTAGGAGGAAGCTCAAGAACTTGGTCGCATTGGGAGCTAGAGAACCGCGAATAGAAAAGGTAAAAGCGCTAAAAGTAAAAAGGCGGGACCTGCGCTCTGGAAATTGGCGGTATTGATCAGGGCACCCTTAAACGGTAAGAGGTTTTGGATGAGAGCAAAGTGATTCCATACATCGATCGACATGTGGCAAGCGGAGGTGAGATAAAACCACTGTTGATTGCGAGTTATCATTCAAGCAAGTCAACCGTGCAAAACGTGCGTATGGAATCGGATCTAGAGGGCTTAGATCAGATGGTTGAGATCGCACCTGACGGAGGAGGCGGAATTGACAAGGGAATACGCCACATTTTGGATGGGATTTGGAATCCATTTGACCGCCGCGGTGGAGGAAATATTCATCCACGACGTAACTAAAGAAACGAACTAACAAAGCAGGCTGGCGCCATTTAGAGGAGGACATGTGGCCACCCCCTGAGCGTTCATGATGACACCGAACAGGGAACTCCAAGCGCAGCTGCAGAAGGTGAATCAATAGAGGCGGAAGAGGAACTGAACAGGCATGGGGAACGAAAGGCTTCAAAGCCATGAACAGAGACAGGATATAGAGTTAATCAGTCATCGAGAGGGACAGAGAACCCCAGAGAGACAGAGAAAGAGACCAGAATCCCAAGAGGAGGACGGAACATAGAGAAAGAATGTAGTAAAGCAATGAAGAAGAGGAAAAAGGGCTGAGCTGACCAGAGGTAGCATTGAGCATCAGAGGCTTGAGAGATCCGATCCATCTCAGAGAGGATCTGTCCGAGCTAAGCACCACATTGGGCTCACCCCTGTAGACTAGAAGGTCACAGAGCTAGTAGGAAGAATAAGTCTGTGTACTCAAATGGCTTAGGGAATCCAAGGACCACCCTACCAAGCAAAACCTGCTTTAGGAGAACTCATATTGAGTCCCTGCATTGTAATTCTCTGCTTAAAGACACAATAAAACAAGGCCACCACTGAATGTTGGACCGGAGATGTAGCCCTGGAGAATAGAGTGAACTCCTTATTAAATTTCTTATGTCTTTGTGTTTGCTTACTGTATTTCTCTGTTGTCTTTCCATTTAAATGTCGGTGTATTGGAAATATGATCGATTCGTTGCTTAAATAACACAGAACACACACTAGCACATGAGTCTGTAATACCTTTGTTTAATAAATCTCAAATTGATGTCACTCATAGGGTGAATATCAAATCAACGGGACAGACCAATAGGATTAGGATTCGAGTGAAGAATCTATACAAGCTGGAGGTAGATGATTGTGCTGCATTGAGTTCTGATGCAGGAGCATGTGACTCAGAAGGAAAAAGTCTTCAAACTTATCCCAAAAATCCAAAAAAAATCTACAGGCAAGGGAGTGGGGTCCTTTAGCCTACAATTTCCATGTTTTTTTCAAGATAGGATAAAATAGAGAATAAAACATGCTATTTATATCACAGATGGATAAGTTGTAATAAAGCTTTTACGCTTTAAATCATTCTTGTAAAGCATGCGTTTGTAACGGATAAGGTCCGAGAAGACCTATCCTTTAATTATAAATAAAGAGGCAACCGAGACTCGCATGGAAGAGGGAGGAGCGGTGTTGGAAGCATTATTATTGAAAACTTTTCTCTCGGCGTTTCTAAATCAACGGTTTTTGTTAATATGTATGCATAGCTTATTTCACTGTGTATTGAAAGTGTTGAATTGCCTTACTGTTCCCCGCATGATGCATTTACTGTGTATTTAAGCATTTTGGGTCATTTTCTTTTCATTGTAGCGGCTGCCGACTCTTTAAATTCAATTTATAAAGTCAGAGGAGAACTCTGTTTGCACAGAGTAATTACGATATTTCTCTTAAGCGGAACAGTGGGCGGACATGAAGTTTTATCAATATTGGTTCTTACCCTTATCGGGTCCGAAACCAATATCGCATCGGAGAGGGCCTTTATAACTGTGGAATGTGTGCGCTCCGATATCCCGGAGCCGAAGTAATATAAATCGCAGTATAAAAGGTCGTCGGGTCCGCAAGGGCCTTTGGAACTGTGTGGACATCCAGATCCAAAACATTATAGAGCGGAGCATAAAGGGGCGTCGGATTACAAACCCGCCGATAAGGATCGCCGATATTCTGGACCCGAAATCTATATATAGAAGGGAGCATAAGGTGCGTCGGGTCCGCGGGGTGTTCGCATCGCATATTGGAGGCATTGGTACCATAGAGTCCGCCGATAGCGATTGCCGATATCGCATCGGGGAAAGAACAAGGGGAAACATAAAGCGCCAATTGTATTTAAAGTAATTCTTTTAGAATTACAGCCCGATAGCATAAAGCCGCCGATAGTGTTATTCCTCTTTAAAGCGCCGATAGTGTTATAAAGTAATTCGTTTAGAATTACTGCCCGATGAGAATAAAGCCCCTATTTCTATCAATTAGCAAGGTTTATGGGGTTCAGGGAAAAAGGATGAAGCTATTAGTTTAATGACTGATACGCATATAGAAAGGGAAAGGGAAGTTGACCCTGACATAGAAGAAATTACTGCCAGATTTGGAAGGTTATCCCTAATGCCTGCACCCACACCATCATTAGTGGTATCAGAGCCATCAACTGACATTGAATTGAATCTCAGGAGCAGGAGAAGGATGGCTTTTAGATTTGGAAGAGGATGAGGACGTGGTGGAAGAGGACGACCTATTGCAAATGCTGAAATAATGGAAACAGTACAAGAGCTGCGAGCTAGATTGGATGCGTTAACTTCAGACAGAAACATAGATGATGGAGATGTTAGCAAACCCGAGGTTGAAGCTACAGAGGAGGAAGCTATAGAGGTTACTCCTGAGATGAGGTTCTTTCAGTTAGTGTTGAGATCCATAGCCAGGCCAAAGACCGAGGTACCGGTATACCAAGGAGGACTGAATCCAGAAGAATTGATAGACTGGATTAATGGCATGGAGAAATTCTTCGATTATGAAGAAACAGAAGATGAGAAGAAAGTGAAGTTTGTTGTCACCAAGTTAAAAGGCCATGCAGCGCTCTGGTGGGATGGTGTGCAGGCAGAAAGGAAGAGACTTGGCAAGCAGCCAATCAAGAATTGGAGCAGGATGGTAACAAAGTTAAGAGGTAAGTTTTTGCCAAGTAATTATCAGCAAACATTGTTTAGACAAATGCAAAATCTTAGATAGAGATCTTTGACAGTAAAAGAATACACAGAAGAGTTCTATAAGGTGAGCATAAGAGCTGGAGAAGCCCAAGATACAGATGAGAAGGTGGCTAGATATATGAATGGCCTCAGGATGGACATTCAAGATGAGATAAGTCTATTGTCTCCTAAAACAGTAGAGGAAGCTTATCAGATAGCACTGAAAGCTGAAGAAAAACTCATGAGGAAGCAATTTGCCAGAGGGAGAGGGACTTTCAGAGGAAAAGGAAGTCAAGGTGGTAGAGGAAGATCTACAACACCTAAAGATGGAGCTAGCAGTAGCTCAACTGAGCATGCACCCACAGGAGGTGATGCAAGAGGCAGAGGGATTTTTTCTAGAGGAAGAGGAGGCAGAGGAAGAGGCAGAGAAATAAGATGTTACAGATGTAACACGCTGGGACACAGAGCTTTTGAGTGCCTAGAGAATGCAGAGACAAAGCATAGGAATGCAATTGTTGCTCCAGTTGAAGGAGAAGCACCAGTGGCAGCAGTAGCAGAAGAAGAAAATACACCAGAAAGAGGAGAATCCTTGGTAGTTAATAAAGTCCTACTTAAGCCAGCAAAGGAGGTGGTTGAACCGCCACAAAGGAAGACTTTATTCGGGACAGTGTGTAAGGTTCAAGGGAAATGTTGCCAGATGATCATTGATAGTGGCAGCACTAATAATTTAGTCTCTACAGAAGTAGTGGAGAAATTGAAGCTGAAGACAATGAAACATCCAACACCTTACAAGGTGTCATGGTTGCAAAAGGGACATCAACTGTTAGTAAGTGAACAATGTGAAGTGGAATTTCAAGTGGGCAAGTATAAAGATAAAATTGTTTGTGATGTGATGCCCATGGATGTGTGTCACATATTGCTTGGAAGACCTTGGCAATATGACAGAGGAGCCATACATGATGGGAAAAGAAACACCTACAAGTTTGGAAAGGATGGTGTCAATCATACGTTGCTGCCTCTGCAAGAAGAAGATGTACCAGGACAGAAGACTGATCCAAAAACTCTGTTACTTGGAGGAAAGGAATACTTGAAGCAGATTGAAGAAAATGAGGTAAATTTTGTTGTAATTTGAAAGCCCAAGGTAATAATGACTTCTACTAAAGTTGCTGATTTACCCATTGAAATTCAAGAAATGCTGGAGAAATATTGTGATATTATTGTTGATGATTTGCCTAATGAATTACCACCCATTCGAAGAATCAGTCATCATATAGATTTGATTCCTGGAGCAAGCTTACCTAACAAAGTAGCATATAGAATGACTCCTACAGAAAATGAAGAAGTTAAGAAACAGGTGCAAGAATTGCTTGACAAGGGGCTGATCAGAGAAAGCTTGAGTCCTTGCGCAGTGCCAACAGTACTGAGCCCAAAGAAAGATGGAGGCTGGAGAATGTGTACAGATTCGAGAGCCATCAATAAAATCACAATCAGGTACAAATTTTCGTTACCTAGAATTGAAGATTTAATGGATTGCTTGACTGGAGCAAAATATTTTTCAAAACTAGATCTTAAAAGTGGGTATCATCAGATAAGGATAAGAGAGGGGGATGAGTGGAAAACTGCTTTTAATACCAATGAAGGACTATATGAATGGAGAGTGATGCCTTTTGGGTTGTCAAATGCACCAAGTACATTCGTGAGGCTCATGAATGAAGTTCTTAAAGAATTCATTGGTAAATTTGTAATAGTATATTTGGACGATATATTAGTCTATAGCAAGTCCAAGGAGGAGCACTTGAGGCATTTAAATTATGTCTTACAGAAGCTACAACAAGAAAAACTATTGTTGAATCTAAAGAAGTGTTCATTCATGAAAGAGGAGCTGGTGTACTTGGGATTTGTTATTTCTGTTGAAGGGTTGAAGATGGATCCAGAGAAGATCAAGGCAATTATGGAGTGGCCTTCACCCAAGAGTGTTTTTGAGGTAAGGATTTTTCACGGTCTTGCTAGTTTTTACAGAAAATTCATTAAGAATTTTAGTAAGATTAATGCACCTATTATTGAGACCATAAAGAAGGATAAACAGCCATTTAAATGGACTGCTGAAGCAGAGAAAAATTTTCAACTGTTAAAGAAGAAAATAACTGAAAAGCCTGTTTTGGTCCTTCCTGATTTTAATAAACCTTTTCAAGTAAAGTGTGATGCCAGCGCAGAAGCAATTGGAGGAGTTTTAAGCCAAGAAGACAGACCAATAGCTTATTTTAGTGAAAAGCTAAATGATGCAAAAAAGAAGTATTCTTCTTATGATAAGGAGTTCTACGCAGTTGTGCAGTCATTAAAGAAATGGAGGCATTATTTAATGTCAAAAGAATTCATTCTTTATACAGATAACCATGCATTACAGTTCATAATGCAGCAGCCAAAGCTCAGCCAGAGACATGCTAAATGGGTAGAATATCTTCAAGGTTTCCATTTTGTGTTGAAGCATATAACTGGGCAGTCAAACAAAGTTGCAGATGCCTTAAGTAGGAAAAATGTATTGCTTCAAGAAAGTCAAATCCAAGTGTTGGGTTTTGATTTTCTTAAGGAATTATATGAGACCGATTCAGATTTTAAAGATGCATTTGAGGCTTGTAAAAATCCTGTCTTGGCAGATAGGAGCAAGTGGCTAGACTACTTCCTACAAGATGGACTGTTATTTAAGAAAAATCAGTTGTGCGTACCAAACTGTTCAATGAGAGAGAATTTAATCAAAGAGAAACATAGTGGAGGACTTGCGGGGCATTTTGGTGTAGAGAAGACTTTTGAATAGCTCAACAGATTTTATTTCTGGCCGAGGATGAAATCTGAAGTAGGGAAGTACGTAAGAAATTGTAAAGTCTGCCAATATGCAAAAGGAAGGAGCCAGAACACAGGGTTGTATATTCCATTACCAATTCCAGATAGGCCTTGGGACATGATTTTGTGTTGGGGCTACCAAAAACTCAAAGAGGTTATGATTTAATTTTTGTTGTAGTGGACTGATTTTCAAAAATGGCACACTTTATTCCATGTTATAAAACTAGTGATGCTTCTCATATTGCTAATTTGTTTTTTAAAGAGATTGTAAGATTGCATGGGTTGCCCAAAAGCATTGTCTCAGACAGGGATTCAAAATTCGTTGGACATTTCTGGAGAACTCTATGGAAGAAGCTGGGGACTAAATTAAGTTTCAATTCTGCCTATCATCCACAAACTGATGGACAGACTGAAGTTGTGAACAAAAGTTTAGGAAATATTTTGAGGAGCCTTACTGCAGAGCATCCAAAGCAATGGGATCAAGTGTTAGCACAAGTTGAGTATGCATATAACAACTCACCGAACAGGAGCACAGGACAAAGCCCATTCCATATTGTTTATGGAATGCATCCTAGAGGAATATCTGAATTAAGGAATTTGGGAAAAGAAGAAATGAGAAGTGCAGAAGGTGAAGACTTTGCTTCAAGAATGCAGGCGATACATGAACAAGTGAAACAACAGCTGCAGGATAGCAACATCAAGTACAAAAACAGAGCAGATATGAGGAGAAGAGAGGTGAACTTTGAAGTTGGGGATTTGGTTTTATCACATCTCAGAAAGGAGAGATTTCCAAAGGGGGAGTATAATAAGTTAAAATCCAAGAAAATTGGACCGTGCAGAATACTAAGGAAATTCTCTACAAATGCTTATGAGATTGAATTACCACCTGATGTGGGAATGTCACCAATTTTTAATGTTGCAGACTTGTATAAGTATGAGAATGAAACTGCAGATGATACAACACAGGATCAAGAGACTCCAGAGATTAACTGGGTAAAACAGTTACCCACAGCAAAGAATTTACAGCCAGAAAGAATTCTGGACAAGAAAGTGCATAAGAAGACAAGGGGACAAGAATACTTTTAGTATTTGGTAAAATGGAAGGGACAGCAAACTGTTGAAGCTACTTGGGTGACAGAAGATGTTCTACAGAAACTGGGCAAATCTGTAGACGAGCTCATGGACGGGAGCCCATGAAGAATTTTGTCCTCAGGAGTCTGATGCAGGAGCATGTGACTCAGAAGGAAAAAGTCTTCAAACTTATCCCAAAAATCCAAAAAAAAATCTACAGGCAAGGGAGTGGGGTCCTTTAGCCTGCAATTTCCATGTTTTTTTCAAGATAGGATAAAATAGAGAATAAAACATGTTATTTATATCACAGATGGATAAGCTGTAATAAAGCTTTTACGCTTTAAATAATTCCTGTAAAGCATGCGTTTGTAACGGATAAGGTCCGAGAAGACCTATCCTTTAATTATAAATAAAGAGGCAACCGAGACTCACATGGAAGAGGGAGGAGCGGTGTCGGAAGCATTATTATTGAAAACTTTTCTCTCAGTGTTTCTAAATCAATAGTTTCAGTTAATATGTATGCATAGCTTATTTCATTGTGTATTGAAAGTGTTGAATTGCCTTACTGTTCCCCGCATGATGCATTTACTGTGTATTTAAGCCTTTTGGGTCATTTTCTTTTCATTGTAGTGGCTGCCGACCCTTTAAATTCAATTTATAAATTCAGAGGAGAACTCTATTTGCACAGAGTAATTACGATATTTCTCTTAAGCGGAACAGTGGGCGGACGTGAAGTTTTATCAATATTGGTTCTTACCCTTATCAGGTCTGAAACCAATATCGCATCGGAGAGGGCCTTTATAACTGTGGAATGTATGTGCTCCGATATCTCGGAACCGAAGTAATATAAATCACAGTATAAAAGGTCGTCAGGTCCGCAAGGGCCTTTGGAACTGTGTGGACATCCGGATCCGAAACATTATAGAGCGGAGCATAGAGGGGCGTCGGATTACAAACCCGCCGATAAGGATTGGCGATATTCTGGACCCGAAATCTATATATAGAAGGGAGCATAAGGTGCGTCAGGTCCGCGGGGTGTTCGCATCGCATATTGGAGGCATTGGTACCATAGAGTCCGCTGATAGCGATTGCCGATATCGCATCGGGGAAAAGAGCAAGGGGAAACATAAATCGCCAATTGTATTTAAAGTAATTCTTTTAGAATTACAGCCCGATAGCATAAAGCCGTCGATAGTGTTATTCCTCTTTAAAGCGTCGATAGTGTTATAAAGTAATTCGTTTAGAATTACTGCCCGATGAGAATAAAGCCCCTATTTCTATCAATTAGCAAGGTTTATGGGGTTCGGGGGAAAAGGATGAAGCTATCAGTTTAATGATTGATACACATATAGAAAGGGAAAGGAAAGTTAACCCTGACATAGAAGAAATTATTGCCAGATTTGGAAGGTTATCCCTAACGCCTGCACCCACGCCATCAAGTTCCAAATCAAAGTTGGTGCAAAGCCAAGATATTGGCGAGCTATGGCATAGAAGATTGGGCCACTTGCACCATGGGGCCTTGAAGATCATGCAGAAGATTCCTACCGGACTTCCCAAGGGTAAAATTGAGCAAGTGGATACATGCAAAGGTTGTGCCTTGGGTAAGTATGCAAAATCTTCCTTTCAAGATCTAGACAGTCGAGCTGGAGCAATCTTGGAGTGAGTTCATACAGATGTGTGTGGACTATTCTCAACAGCCTCCACCACTAAACAAAGGTACTATGTTATTTTCATTGATGATTTTTCTCGTAGATAATGGACGTATTTCATGCAGATGAAGGATCAAACCTTCTCAAGGTTTTGTGAGTTCAAAGCCTTGGTTGAGAAAGAATCGGGAAAGAAGATAAGGGCCTTGTGAAGTGACAATGGTGGAGAGTATGTCTCTCAAGAATTTAAGGACTTATGTGCAGCAGAAAGAATTAAACGGGAGTTGACAACACCCCATAACCCACAGCAGAATGGGGTGGCCGAAAGGAAGAACAAAACGATTGTGGGAGCAGCTCGGGCAATGCTGCATGACCAAGGCCTACCACTTCATTTGTGGGCTGAGGCATGCAATACAGCGGTAGACTTGCAGAATAGAAGCCCGCATTGCATATTGGGGATGAAGACACCAGAGGAGGCTTTCTCTGGGAAGAGAGCAGATGTTAGTCACTTCAGGATCTTTGGCTCATCGGTATTTTTCCATGTGACCAAAGATTCCCGGAAGAAGCTAGAGCCAACATCAGATTTGGGGATACTTGTGGGGTACACTAATACACCCCACAATTATGGAGTGTTCTTGCCTACCAGTCAGAGGACAGTGGTACGCAAAGATCTAAAGTTCGACGAGCAGAAGGCCATGCGAGTATCCCTTGAGAGGGAGTTCAAGTTGCATGCAAAGGAGGAAATTTTGCTTCCTAAGGAGGATGAGCCTTAGACTGATGCAGAGTAGCCAAATGCAAAGGATCCAGGAGTGGATACATCCACTCATGCAGAGTATTCCAAAGATGGGCAAAAACGCTCAAGGGAAGCTAACAAATTGTTGATGGATATGAGAGAGAATGTGGGAGAGACATCTTCTTAGCGCAGACAGAGGAGGTCACCTGAGCGGTACACTGGTTACATGGCCCTAGTTGGGGAGTGTGTAGAGACCGAACCATCTCCCTTTGAGGAAGCAGTGCAACAGCCAGTTTGGGTTGATGCTATGGTGGAGGAGTATGACTCCATAGTTTAGAATAGTGTTTGGGTTGTTGTTCCAAGACCGGAGAACAATTCAGTGGCGATTTCCTGATGGCTTTACAAGGTATGGCAAGTAGCTGATGGTAGTGTGGAGAAACATAAGGTAAGATTTGTTGCCCATTGTTTCTCATAGGTCGAGGGGATCGAATATGATGAGACTTTTTCTCATGTAGCAAGGTACTCATCTATCAAATTGATGTTGGAACTATCATCACAGATGGGTTGGAAGATCCATCAGATGGATGTGAAGACTACATTCCTCAATGGCAAAATTGAGGAAGAGGTGTACATAGAGCAGCCGGAAGGATTTGAGACCTTCGATCATGAGTTATATGTGTGCCGACTCAAGTGAGCTTTGTACGAGCTAAATCAAGCACCACGTGCTTGGTACACCATGATCGACAACTATTTCATCGGGTTGGGCTTCACAAAGAGTGAAGCAGATGCGAACCTGTACCACATCATGGTAGAAGGTAAGCAGTTGATCATTATTCTTTATGTTTATGATCTAATATTAACAGGTGATGATCAGTTGATCAAGTCTTGCAAGGAGGACCTTGCAAGAGAGTTCAAGATGAAAGACATGGGTCTCATACACTACTTTCTAGGCATGGAAGTGTGGCAGAAGGATGTGGAAGTTTTTGTGTCTCAAGGCAAGTATGCCAATGAGATACTCGGGAGATTCCACATGGAGAAGTGCAAGCCCATGCAAAATCCTCTAGCAGGTAACTGGAGGAAGGAGGATGCTACTTCAGGTGAGGTAGTAGCTGCTACTGTGTATCAACAGCTTGTGGGTTCATTGATGTATTTAGTGAACACATGACTATATTTGTGCTTTGCGGTGAACCAGCTGAGTCAAGATATGGTTCAACCTACCAAGATGATTTGGAAGGCAAAGAAGCACGTGCTGAGATACCTTAGAGGCACATCTTAGTATGGATTATGGCGTAGACGAACAGAGGGAGTGAAGCTTCAGGGCTTCACATATGCAGATTGCGCAGGGAGTCCATCAGATCAAAAGAGCACTTTAGGAGGAATTTTCAACCTTGGTTCAGCTACAGTTTCTTGGTACAGTAGGAAACAGAGGTCAGTTGCACTCAGCTCAACAGAGGTTGAATACATGGCTGCAAGCCAGGCAACATGTGAGGCCATTTGGATGCAGAAAATTCTAGTTGGATTGTTTGATCAGAGGATGGATCCAACTGTGATCTATTGCGATAATCAGAGTTGTATCAAACTCTTTGAGAATCCAGTATTTCATGACAAGTCCAAGCAGATCAATATCCGGTATCATCATCTTTGAGACTGTGTGGTGAAGAGGATCATGTTGTTGCAATATGTTTTGACCGAGGAGCAGGATGCAGATATTTTGACTAAGGCATTGTCAAAATGAAAATTTTAGTTCCACAGAGACAGGATCGGGGTGACAGATAATCCCTTTCTTGTTGAGAGGGAGTGTTGAATAGAAACAAGAAATGATAAAAATAGCATTCCTATAGATAGCCTTTCGAGATACATTCCAATTTTAATTAATCCCTAAATTAAAATTTTGAATTAAAACTCGAATTTGAGCTCAGCAGCTATTTGTAAAATAATTAATTAATTCATCTTGAGTTAATTAGTTAGAGAAAATCAAACATGAAGTCTATGTGAAGACATGCAACAGTTATCCCTTTGATTGAGGAAGTTATCCCTTAATTAAGGAGATCAGGATGAATTGTACTTTGAGTTGTAATTAGTTAGCTCAGTTAACCGAGTTAAGTCCAGTTAGATTAGTTCTAACAGTTTGTGGAACTGATTGTGAGTTCAGTTAGTCAATGCATGCATGCATGCAACTAGTGTACTTCAGATAACTGAATATTCTCTCATAAATAACTCATGTATGTCAGTTCAGACAGAGACCCAGTTGAGATCAAAGGATGGGACAATGTACTATCAGTTGCAAGAATATTCCCATGAGGATATCTCTTGCATGCAGAAGGAATTCTTTCCTTGAGGATTGCGCAGTTATTTCTGAGGTTGGTGAGCAGTGTGTGAAGTAATTACACACATGTGGCAACTTGAGGACCCTGGAGAAATTGCGCAAGGAAATATGAGGCTTGGAGGACTAAAGGAGGGCATATGTGTTATCTATTAAGTCTATGAGCAGTAGTGAGGGATTGTACTGAGATTTGGATATCTTGTGAGCTAAAGATTTGTGTAATCCTGAGATATTTCCACTTGTATGATAATACAGATAGTGGGGTTTTTAGCTGAGGCTTTCCCCAGAGTATTCTTCTGTGTTCATGTGTGATTGATTTCTTCTTCATATGTTATATGTGTTCTATTTGATCTTGCTCAAAATCGATTAAGTTTCCACAAGTTTGATGTAGAAGTAGATCAAGTATTTTGCTTTGCTTTCATTGCATTATCAAGTGATATACAGTGAGAATTTCTACAATAATAGGTGAGATTGTTCCACACTCTTCAAAGGAGCATAAACATATCCTTACAGCAACTTATTAATTCACAAAGTGGGTGGAAGCAATTCTGCTTAAGGTAGCCAATTACGAAAACATCATTGAATTTATTGATCAGTTTATTATTACCAGATTTGGTTTGCTATGTGCCCTCATGTTTGATAGTGCATCTTATTTTATAGGAAATTTTATGACAGAATTTGCTCTTAAAAGAGGTTTTACACTTAAATACTCTGCTAACTATTATCCTCATGGAAATGGCTTGGCCGAATCTACAAACAAAAATCTCATAAGAATTATTAGATGAACTGTTGATCAAAGTCAGAAAAACTGGCACAAATCTTTAATTTTTTCTCTATGGGCAGATCGAATAACACAGAAGGCCTCAATAGGCACTTTTCCTTTTAATTTGGTCTATGGGAAAGAAGTTTTCCTCCCTACAAATGTAGTTATTCCCTCTCTAGCCCTAGTTCAATTTATTGAAGAAACCCCTTCCTCTTCTATGCAAGTAAGATAATCACAAATCCTTAAGCTCAAAGAAGAAAGGGAAAAGGCCAAAATCACACATGCACATCATCAACAGTTAGTCAAATATTCATTTGATGCAAATTTTGTAAGTTCAAAATCCTTTCAGCTTGGAGACATGGTATCGAAATAGGATAAAGCACACGAGGAAAAAGGTTAGCATACCAAATTCCAAAGACTGTGGCTTGGACCATTTCAAATTGTGGAATAAGTAAGCCCGTCAACCTTTTTATTGCAAGATTTATCAGGCAAGAGAGATTCTCTGCTTGTCAATGGGTAGATCCTGAAGAAATATTTTTCATAGAAGATAATCTCTTCTATTCATTGTATATTATTGTTTTTACTTTTTAGGAAAATAAAAGTTGAAGTAGCATTTACTTTTGGATGTTATAATATAGTCTCTTTTATATTTTGACTTTTCGCTTCTATAAGTAGATATTGTTAAGAAGATGATTTTTACATTTGAAACATAAGCTAAGTTATATCTCTCTGAAATTTCTTGTCCTCTACCAAAATTAGTTGTCCTTTGGTAAAACTCAACTTTGTAAAAGAACCTTTGTTCTACCATCAGTTAAGAAAAGTATCTATAACAAAGCAAGGACTCTCTACAGAGAAGCATCTTTAACTCTATAATTGTTATCCAGAAATTCTTAGGGATTCAATGATTCTCTCCATCTAGTGAGCTTTCACTTTTTAGAGTGTAATTCTAAAATATACTTAAACTTAAAGGATAAGAGGTCTCATCAAGAGCCGACTTACCATGATCATAACGAAGTAACAAGCTGACATTACTAATACTGCATACCAAAATAGGGTAATGGCTTGAGATTATGATTAATCAAAAGACAAGGGGTCTCATCACGAGCCAACTTGTTCAGTTAAAGTTACAACTAGTGAATGGCATTGTCAATTTTGGCTACCAAACCAAGACAATGACCTTTAAGAGGAAAATGAAATTTTTTAAGAAAAAGGAATTGTTTAGAAAAGAATGAGAAAGAAAGTAAGTATATGAATCAGAGCTTATCTTTAAAAATTGCACTCTTATCTAGATGGGATACTGAATCATTGTCGGTTAAAAGGTAACCCTGTCGACGCTATGGATGCCTGCTAGCAACAGAGGCTCTACCTATGACAACTGAGCACATCTAAAAGCTAATTCGCGGGAATCCCCTGTTTTTATCTTTAAAACCAAGTAATGACTGATGTATACAAAGAAATTTTCATATTGAAGAGGACAATCAAATGGATGATAATTAAGTAGATTTTGTTTTTTTATTGGAGAAATGTTACTCATCTTATATTTCATGTATTTTTATTTTATAAACTACCTTTATTTTGGAAGTTTTTAGAAGTTTCAAAAAATGTTAGAGATAACTGGTTCTTCCAGCAAAACACCAATTTTTGTGCTATTCAACAACCCCCCTATTTATTAATATAATAGCCAATATTCTATTAATAAATAGGGACCCTTGGTAAAATCCTTCAAAAAACAAATTTAGCATTTAGACACTTTCTTTTAAATTTTTGGAATAAAGCAAGATATCAAGTCAAAACCCTTTGAAAGCTAGGAAAACTCTCCTTTTTGTATGCCGTTGGACCAAGTGTGTCAAAATCCTTATTAACAAGCAAAACTCACAAAAACAGATCAAAAGAGTCACTACGCTTAACCTAGATATCTTAGGGTTTTTCATTTAAAATTAAGGCCCAAGGAATTTCCTATTAAAACAAAGCTTGTATCGCTTATCGTCATTCACAAAAGGCGCACTCTCACAAAGCATGTTGAAATGTGCAAAATGTGATATTGCGATGACACGGTTAACCTATTGCATCGTGTCAAAACACTTAAGAGAGGTCTTAAAACTTACGAATCGCGATGTTTCAAAATGCGATAAAAGCCCAAACCCAATTAAAGCCTATGTCATAAAGTAGCACTTAAGTCCATCGCGCAATAAAGAAATGCTTTATAAGGTAAAATTCCCATCAAATAAGCTATGCTTTAAACAATAAAGAACACACCGCTATCCTGCACCTCACATCCCACAAGAACATAAGGAACTCTAAGAAAGCACACAAGCAAATATGAGATAATGCGATTAGCGATATTACATCGCAATCGCAAAATTGACATTCTCGCAACTAAAGCTCACCACCTTAAAAGTTTTCCTTCCCATCTTATGATGCAGAACATTAATGAGCAATAAAGGTAGCGATAAGGAACCGTTAGTGGATAGTTAGTATGGGTTAATGGCATTTATGTTGAAAAGCAGCTTGACGTGATACGATATCTTTTCATCTGTGTTTGATTGAAACTCCTTTCTTGTCACCTTTTCAAGGTTATTTGTAGCATTCATCATTATTTTTCACTCTTTCTTGTGTCTACCTGATAGCTTCACTTTGCTCCATTTCAGGAAAAATACGCAAGAAGATTTGTTACAAGCAATGGCAAAAAGGGGAAGGTAGCGGCATCTGAAAAATCAGAAATGATCCCTCTTTTCTTTGATACTACATGCAGGAGAGACGAAGGAACTTCAACATGTGAGGCCATGTATGTTTTTTAGAAGAGGAAAAACCAAGGCCACTGGTAGCAAAGGCCATGGTCGATGCTCATGTTTCCTCTGACACCTCGTACTTCGAGACAGCGTGCTCATTCCTACACCGCATAGCCACAAGACCGAAGATAATCCCATACACGGATATGGTCAAGTGGATAATTGATGTGGTGGATGTCTCAGACAAAGAATTCAAGAATCATAGGCAATATGTTATGGGATCTTTTTAAGCAGACAACCTACAGCTAATGTACCATTTACCAAAGCCGCAGAAGCTCTACAATAAATAGTTCCTCGAGTAATTTTCTAAGGAGAATGAAGACCCAATAGACGTCACGCGGGCCTGGATAGCAAGTGAATGCAAGCTCAAATGGGATAAGATAGGTATGTATTCTACGATATCTATCTCTCCCCCTTATAGTTTCGCAACAGCCATGCTATGTAGATTATTCGGTAAACCCGATAGCACCGAATTTTCCCCGGAATGGCTTCCATTGATAGTTGTAGCTGTGAATGCAAAAATAATGAATTGGGCTCAAATTTTGTCTGATAATTTGGAAAAATCCATGATGGAATATAGGAGAAAAATAAGTCCCTTTTTAAGGGTTTATCCCCCGTTTTTCGTGAGCGCTTTTGTAATGGATGCAATCTATTTTAGTTCCAAATTTCCCATTATGGGATGGAAGTGGACTGTGAAAGTCCTGCTTCCTATCCATGTGTACCATAAGATTTTATGGGAGTCTTAGTCTCACCCCCATTTTTATAAGATTTGTCAAGGATTTATGCTACCCATCCATAAACAAGTCTACAACACAACTGCCCCTAGGTTTTCAAAAGATGCTGAAGTGGATATCTTTCCTATAGCCAAATGGTTTAGGGAGGAAACATTTACCTATATCAGAGTATTTGGAAGCATTTCTTCTATGCATGTTCTCCCATACTATGTCTCCAAAAAATTAATGGCCAGGGAGATAGCCTACCAAACGACAGGGGAAGGTGGGTTGAGAAGAGGATTGAAAGAGCAGAAGAAGGCCATTTGGCCTACATTTCCATTGCAATGTGGTGCATTTGCACTACATGATTTTGGACATGCATGCAAAGAAGAAGAGATCATGAAGTCTTTGAGATTAACTACAATCCCGAGAAGGCAGTATGACCCAAATGGCACTGCTAAGGACTTCACTACTATGGTGAAAGTAAAACCATTCACCCACTAGGAGGATGCCTTCGGTGACCTCTTCCTACAAAAAGAAAAATTTTCAGAAGTGACGCACATGGAATCACTACTTTTTACCCCAGATGATGTTAAATTTTTCCATGTATACGTAAAAAGGAGATTATTGAAGGTCCCATTGGACCTATTGCAGATTGAACTAATAAGGGAGCCAATTCCCAATGTAAGATTGGGGGACAGTTCCAAAGAGAATTCTGAAGAAGAAACCCAAGAGAGATCTACTCATGAGTCATAGCACTTGGAGCACCAGTCTCAAAATGTGGGAGGCAACAAAAATAAAGAGTCTGAAAGGGACATAGCTAGAACTACAGAGGAAACAGTCGGGCAAATCATGACAAAGAAACAAACAGAAGTTCACTCAACATCCACTCAGTCAGCAAAATCCTAGTTCTTGATTTGGAAAAGGAATGGGAACATTTCAACAAGAAGCTTCACACAGATTAACAAACATCTGAGATACATACTCCTAAGGAAACATAGCACAAGTGAACTCAAGAAACAACAATAGAAAATATTGTAGGCACTCAAGACGTTGAGCTCATTCCTACCAACCCCACTTCAGAAATTATTTTGAGAATTGAGGAAATTCCTCCACTAGATGTATTTTATAGTCCTACCCACAAATTTTTCATCAAGAGATAGAGGAAGAAAAGAAATTTAGACACTGCAGCTATTACAACTCCTGACAATGAACCAATGGACAT
This sequence comes from Pinus tabuliformis, assembly GCA_031772625.1. Taxonomy (NCBI): domain Eukaryota; kingdom Viridiplantae; phylum Streptophyta; class Pinopsida; order Pinales; family Pinaceae; genus Pinus; species Pinus tabuliformis. Next base: position 522,219,916 of record CM062805.1, on the reverse strand, counting down.
TGTATGGAAGGACTTGCCCATGGACCCATCTAAAAATCTCACAAAATTTTTGCAATTCGCAGGAGCCTATGCTACGAAAACTATTGACAAAGTGACAGAGGTCCAAATGCTTATTAAAGAAAAGAAAAAATTAATTATGTTGTTGGAACAACAATTAGCTCAGGAGAAATCCAATCAACAAGCAGAATTACAAGTAGCCCAACTCCAACAAGAATTTGAACAGATGAGAATACAACATCAAGCCAGCTTAGCAGAAAGAGATGTGAAGATACAAGCTATGGCAGATAAGTATAAAGATAATCCGCAAATCGATGAGTTCATAAAGGAAGCACTCAGTCTTAAGTCCCAACTAATGCAGCAGAAGGAAGTTCTTTGCCAGAAAAGCTTGCAAATAAGTCCTTATTGTGAGATTAGTGATAAGCTAACAAACCAAGTTGTCAACATGAGACTTGCGTATGACGAAATCCATAAGAATATTTCTGACTTTATCACCTAGAAAGAATCAGAATATGGGAGAAAGGTTGATCTGCCAAAGCTGGAGGAATCGCATAAAGACATCTTATTCATAGATTGGGATTCTCGGCTCAAGGAAGTGGAAAGGGAAACAATGATCAAAATAGCAGGAACAAACAGCATAATAGAAGTCATCAATGAAAATCTGCATGGCGCCAACCTGGTTACAAAATGCATACCATGATTTCTTCCAAATGTCAAACAGTTAGAGCAACAGTGGAGGTAGGCAGCTAAGGAAAAGGAGGAGGTAATCAGACAAATGAGCAAGCTAAACTGAGAAGCGTATTGACAGTTCTTAGTAAAACCATACATCTAGTGGATGACCTTGAGATGTTTAACAACCTCCACACACAAAAATGGTGACAGCGCTAATAGGCACTATATTTTCTGGGCAGTTAAAATCTTTGATCAACCAACTGACACAGCTCAAGCCTATGACAGATATTTGTGATCTCAAAGATCAAATGCAAAGGAGTTAGTCACTTAGTTTAATTTTATTTTCACGTGACCTGAGGAAGGTCGTTAAACCTCCTCATACATTTTTGTAATAATCTATTTTAGGACCTATAGTTTAGTATTTAAACCCCTCTCATGCATTTAGAGAGGGGTCCATAAATTTTATCAGAAATATTCTTCGAAAACATTGCACTTCTGTACTTTTGAGGATGTTCTGATGGAATGAATGGAACAACTATTTTCTTTCAAATATCTAGCATGCTCTATTGAAATGCACTTTTGTACTCTTAGAATGTGTTGGATTGATTAAGATTGGATTAATATTGCTGAAGCACATGAGCAGGACTCGTCATATATGGTACTTTTATCTTATGATCTTGTCTTATTTATGTATCAGGTAATACTTCTTCTTTTAATTGTTTTATGTGTGAAAGTATGAATTAAATTTTAACATTATCACACTTTTGTATGATGTTGGGTTTGACTTTATTCTAAATACATGAACGATTTTATATGCAATATATCTTTCACAGTCGTTTTGGCTAACTATTTATCCAAAACAAATAATGTTAAACTATTTCACTTCTTATTGCAATTGAATGATCTTTATTACCAATTGTTGTAGGACATCATTGTAGATTGCATATTGTATTTAATTCCTGGGTATATTTATAGCTAAATAGTGTTAAACTAGGATATATGCATGTGTTAGTTAGATAGATTAGATTACACTTAGATTATCCATTCTCTTGTTACATCATATATCACCCACCAACACTATCAAATCTTTTCCGGGAAATTGGTCCCATTATCCCCAGTCGGAGCCACTACACCAAACAAAAAAGGAGTTGCTAACCAAGGTTTGGACTGGGTGGTTTTCCCCCATGTTGTAACAACGATTTTTGAGGCTTCAACACAACCCCCAACCCTAAAAATAAATGTCTATCAGCATAATTACAACATTAATATGATATGATATTGTAGTCAACCATAAAAGATAATATTCATTGTTTTCAAATTAGGAAGGGAAATGTGTTTGTTAAGAAAGATGCATGAGGCATGAATTTGTGGTTGGCACCTTGATGACCTAAATCTACAATTGGGTTAAGCTTGGAAAAAAATACAATATTGAGCAACCTTTCATGTGATGAATAGCCCGCCTTTATGGTCGGGCTCCTTGATGAACTAAATCTACAATGAGATTGAACTCAAGTAAAAAATATAGTATTGTGCAAGCTTTTATGTGATGAGTAACCCACTCTAATTAACTATTTAGATATAATCCAATATGTGATGAGTAACCCACTCCAGTCAACTGTGTAGATCTAAGCTAGTATGGACATATTTAGAAAAGTTGTAAATTCTCTCTTGAGATTGGAGCCAAAGTAAGCATGCTTTCATCTCTTGCTTATGTAAGGAGGAGGTACATGTGAGACTGCTCTTTGGCTTCATGATGTAAATTTATGATTTAGTTTTATACTATTTGACAATGAAGTATCATATGCAATAGCAGTAGATTGAGAAACAAACATAAGTTGTTGACATTTTGTGCCTGAAAAATATGTCATTATTGAATATAATATATTAACATTGAATACTCATTGAATTTTCCTTTTTTATGGTACACAAATTATCCTAGAGAAATACAAGATGGGAACTTATACAAGTCCCATGGTGTATTCTCCCCTGGAAATTGGTTATCCTTTTCTTTTCATCAACTTTCTTGCATTTCATGTTTTCCAGCGATATGCCTAAAGAACTATCAGTATCTATAAGGGAAATAACTATATTTCTTTTCCATTTGCCCAGTATAAAGTTCTTGAATTTACCAAAATTCTCAAAGACACTTAAAGAGAAATATTGTTCTCGTCATAATTAATAATCAAGCTACTAGATTTTAATGTTGTGTTGGGTATAATGAACTAAAAGGCTAGCCATACACCCTGGAACTTGTGTATTTCCATCTTTTATTTGTACCAGGCTTCATCCTTATTCAAATATACTTGTATTACTATACACACTTAGCCTAAGGTCATCTGAATCAAACCAACAGATAACATAGAAACCTGCATGTCATGAGACAAATGATCAAGGGTTTAAGAATATGTGTCTCTATCAAAAGAAATTTGAGATATTGTAAATAAGGACAATATTATAAGCATACCAAACTTTAAGGAGGAAATTATGCAAGAGAATGTGTAGAAACATATTTTTCCTCAACAAATTAACACCTTTAGCATGGATTCTAATCAAATGAGCAAAGGTGATTGACTTTTACCTGATCATTATGTTTGTAGCATGCAAGGAACAATGGAATAATTTTCAGAGTAACAATGGCAATTTCTCCCCAACAATACCAGTGGATGCTAAAACTTGTTGTAGACTCCTATCAAGCCTGCTCTAGAAGAAAACTTAATCAAACCGTAAAGAGCTTTCGGTAAAATTGTAGAAGTCAATGAACATTTTAGAATCTTGTGGAGGTTGATTAGAAATCATACCATGAATTTTTTTTACCATGAAATCAAAATTGATTTATTTCCCGAGAATTTCTAAGAGGAAAATCAATTTCGAAGGTTCAAATCAAAGTCTAGTAGAAATGAACAACTTCAACATAAAATTTTCTATCAATTATGTATATCTACCTAATCTTTCTCTAACTAATCCCTTCAATCATTCTTCTCTACCAACTTTCTTGTATCACCATAGTAAAGAGCGATGCGATAATTGAAATCCCCAAGCCAAATAACTCGACTATGAAATGTGATCATAAGATCAAATTAGATAATATTCATGCCACATAATTCCAATAAATCCATGAGAACATATTATTGGAAGTTCTATTCAAAGAACTTCCCAACTAGAAAATTTAGTCTTCACCCATAAAGGAATAACCAAATTCCCCTTCTCTTTTTTCTTACATGTAGGTGTGCCTAGTAATGTATTATAATGTACGGAGATATATTATTTTAAATCTAGAGTTGCTTTTATATATTATGTATTACCATGTGGAAAGATGCTAATTTAAAACTTACTCATGCTCCAAAATGCTTTCTGGGGTTTTCTCCCCTGAAATCTTGGGAATTGGTGGAAAGTGTGTCTTCTTTAAAATTTCCATAACATCAGAATTTCTTCGTATCTCATCACCTTCCTTCTCACCAGAGCTCAAATGAGAACATACAAAACAAAAGCTTGTCTGATCGAGCGACATGCTAATAGAGATGGAACCCTGAAAATAAGTGTAATCAGTGTTTAAAGAAGTAATTGATCAGACTAAAAAAGTTTTCCATAATAGATAGTGCCATTAAGTGGCCCTTCATAGAGCTTTTGACATTGTCCTATGATATGCAATATGAGGAGATGTTGTGTATAGCCTATCAATATATTTCTTTGTGCAAATTTATGCTAGGGTTTTGCATAATTATTTCAATCAAGAATGGATCAGAGCTTAGACCTCTATTTGGAAAATTTCCTTTCTTTGTAAATTGGTGTATCGACATAATTTTAGAATGAAATTAAAAATTTTGTAGCAAGTGTATGCAAATAACAATTGGAGAAGAATCATTAGAAACAAATAAATAGTGAACAAAGCATATTTTCTCACCTTGTTTCCAAGGTAACCCATTAGGCCTTGTCTAACACATGAGACATTCAAACCTTGAACATGTTGTCTCAATTCCTATACACTTTAAAAAATTATCTAACCAATCCTATACACTCAAAAAATTTCCCCAAAAGTAGAAACACTTCCAAAAAAATGGAGAAGTGGATCCACTAAAAACATAAAATCTCTCTCATGGTCTTGTTATCGATTCCATCCTGGTGCCAATTAGTATGCCTGAAATTGTTTATACTAATCTTGAGAAGGAATTCCTAAAATTATAACATTTAATGAATATTTGTTAATGAATCCATCAAAACACATACCACTAGAAAAATGCATTTTGAATGACTTAAAAGGGAAATTTTCATTTGAATCTCAAAATTTCCCAATGCAACACATAAATCTGACGCAAGGTTACCCCTGCTTTACCCACAGTATGCATATAGACCTATGCATAAACCATTTTCTACCCAGGAATTTATATGACCTTCCGGTCGAAGGTTCATTATAAATAACAATGGGTTAAGGACCCCTTAATTAGAATTCATGTCAAATGATTTATTTAACCACATGGTCTAGCCCTTCCAATCCTTTCTATCGGGACTTAATACATCCTCATAAACCTTTATTAATTCCTATCGCCGCACATATGTCCAAACCCCACTTTATAACTTTAGGTTATAATTGGAAAACCATTAAAACCCTTCTATTGGCGCTTTAATCCATTATAATTCTCTTATAAGAGAATACACGTAAAAACATGCATAACATACCTTTTTCCGCCTTTCCTCAGCCTTTGCACATTTCCCAAGAATTGCCTTTATCGCAATCGCTCATCACAATTTACCATGGTCATACCACATATATGCTCTTATCACCCCTCCGACTCCGATATGCGACTATCGAAAGCGTTTAAATAACACTTAAGCCTTAAAAGACTCGGGCACAACACTTTAACAGAATACAAAGGAAATACACGAAATCCCGCTCCGAAACACATAAGCGGATCTCAAAATCTATACACCCGCATTCATATTTATCGTCGGGTCTGCCCTCCATATTAAACCTTCCGCTGCGCTACTCCTCCTCCGATCTTCGATCACCGATCAACAACTTGCACGACAATCCTCCACCGTTGATCTAACATACTTGATCCAACGGCTGTCAGAGATTTCGGGTGGACAACAAACACGGGGATTAACCACCTGATAAAGTGGTTTCCTCTCTCCACCCTTGTGCTACATGTCCTCCGTTGAATGGAATCAGGTGACTAGTCCTTTTTACCACTTATGGTTTTGAGGCCACCCGAAATACCACTTCCTGTTGCAAAACCACTTCTTCGCTGGTTATCTTCCGCGCTCTTCCACCATGCGATGATCGTTGATCTATGAGGTCCAACGGTTGTTGTGCATTGACACTTTACTCCTCCGCTATTCTGTTTGCTTATGATTTTACGTTATTTCTTCAGTGTTTCTGTGGTTCCGGGTTTCTTCAAGGTTCTGATCCCTTGGCTGTTTCACTGTGCACTTCCTCCTGAGCTTTGGCTTTGATCTTTCTAATGGATTCAACGATCCATTATGATCCTCCTCTTCATGTATTTCTTTGTGTAATCACCGAAATTCACCTACAACTCTCTGTTACATAGAATATGCTAATTCATTCATTCATCATTCAATATTCGATATCACACTTATACAAATTGGAATTTGAATCTCTATGCATATATATCAACAAACAATTACATAATGAGACTTTCTGTCTCTCCTTGGCCTAATCTTCTAATTAATGGCCTCTATTACATCATCTGCCCGTAGGCTTACAAACACCTCTATCTATCTAATTATTTAACTCTCTCTCTCTGTCTCTACCCTCTGTCTATGCCTTTTAGGCTTACATTTATACAAAAAGGGATTCTAAAACCAATTCCTAGTTTAGATCCATAAGCTTCTCAACAAAATCCTAAAATCTCTTTCTCATCCCTAAGGATTCTCTCAAATCCACAAAATCATGAACTAACTCCTAATCTGGATTTTACAATCAATTCTCAAATCCCTCAGTTCTCTCAGCTATCCTAAATCTCTCATATTCTCCTACATTCGAGAACATTTACAATTATGCCTCACAATATTCAATTAATTCCTATTCTCATTAAAATCACTCAAAACATTAAATAATTACATTAATTCAATACTTAGGAAACCAACTTCCTTGAAACACAAGACCCCTATGTCTACTAAAATACAATGATAATGTTGAGCTGAATGCTCTTGCATCAGACTCCCCAAGTAAGAAAATTTATGACCTCCTGGTCATAAGTCTGGATAATTGATTCCTCCTGGATCCCAGACTTTATTTTGTAATCTGTCTTTGCTTGTCCATTGTTCTATTACTGTTGTTGTCTGCTGTTGTTCTCCAGGTCTCCATACCTTGTGCTGCAATGCTCCACTTGCCCTACTTTCATAGTCTACTGTTGTCTTCCTCTTGTTGTTACTCCTCTCTTTCCTTGTTGTTGTCTTCTTCTGAGACACTTTCATCATTAACCTTCTTATCAATTCAATTTCTTTGTCCAGTATATCCTCAGTTTGCTGACTGTTTCCATCTCTTGATTGATGAACTCTCCTTTTTTCTTGTTCTTCACTTATCTTGATCGCCTCCTTTTCATCCTTACCTTCTTCTTTACTATTATTTTACACCTTTTCAACTGCTGTTATATTGTCTTTTAGAACAATTTCCTGCTTCTTTTTTCTGCACCTGTCAACTTCTTCTTGATTATTATTTATGACAACTTCTTTGTCATCCTTCTTCAACAATTTATCCTGAACATTTATCCTCTGCTCTTCTAACTTCCTCCTTTGAAAGTCTAATTCCCTATATAACTCAATGATTTTACTTGGAGTGAACTTTGGAAATTTTACACAATCTCCTATTTCTTCATTTGTGATTGACCCATCATCACATGGTCCTTCTTCCTTTGCTAAATCTTTCTTAACATCCTTCAGTAGATGTTCTTCCTCTTCTTCTTTCATTTGGTTGTCCTCCTGTGCCAAATATGTTTTAGTTTCTGCAATAAAACCTTCAATTATAAGACAATCATCATAATAAAAAATAAAATGCTTTTGTACCTCTTCTTCATTTGGCAACACTGCAGTATGCTACTCTGATCTTTCTTCTTCTGTCAAACTCAAATAACTCTTGAGACTGTCAGCTAGTCTCTCCTTCTCATCATTTGTTTCAATGATGTCTTTCAGCACTTGTCCACTGTAGTGAACTGATTCTTTTCTAGTCTCCTTGTCATATTCTGCTTCAAAACTTTCATCTTCTGGAAGGTATTCTTTCATGTTTTTGACAGCTTTAAAAGACTGCCTATCTTCTTCCAAACCTGCAATCATACACAAATCATTAATTTTAAAAATACAAGACCTTCTGGTCTCACTTGATGCTTCAGTCATCAAGTCTTCTGGCTACTTTGAATCATTCATATGATCCAACTCCTCTGGCTCTTCATCACTTTCAAAAAGTAATGGTCCACGTTCTGGTTCACATATCGAAACTTCAACATCTTCTTCAGCATCTCCCTTTTGTTGTAGCTCAACTCTTTCGAGCTTCTCTGTCTTCAATTTGGCATCTATAATCTGTTCAAGTTCCCTTAGCTCCTTTATTAACTGCATATTCACCTGTTGATTCCTCTTCTCTTGTAGCCTCTGCCACTTCACTTTCTTTCTCATGACATAACCATATTTCTGGTCCATCTCATTTCTCTGCAACATTTCCATTAATACTTCAAGTTGAACTGCTATCTCAGCCTTCTCCCTCTCATATTCTTCTTTACTTAACTGTCTTTGTATGCCATTTGCCTTGGCATCTCCTTTCTTCTGTCCTTGGCTGTGGTTTCTTTCAGAACCTTTGTTATGACTGTCACTAGTCATCATCCTCTTTATCTCTATGAGTTCCTCACTCACTCACTATGAGCTACACTAAAGCCTCTACAACAACAAGTCTGCCTTGCTGCCTCTTAGCTCACCAAGCTCTCCTATGTACTTGGTCTTTTGGCAAGCAATTGGTTCTCTATCTATGGAACCTCCTTTGAGCAATTCTTTTTGCTCCTTCTAGGCTTCAACTCATTTGTACTTTCCAACAAAACAACTATCATCTTTATCCAATCTCTGTTGGAATTCCTCAAGGTTCTGCCACAATTTTTCTTTCACTTAGAAACTCTTACCAGCTTCCTTTATCTCTTAGCAATTCTACCCACATCCTTTGTGGAATTGCCTTCAAGATCTATGTCTAATCTTGTCCTCCCATTCACCTGCACTTTTGAATGGACTGTCCTTTCCACTAGCCTTCAGTTGTAGCTTCAAACTCTATTACTTCAAGAGCTTACAAAGTCCTTATTACAGTTTAACTACTGTAATCCTGCTCTAAATATCATTCATTCAATATCTGCTAATCATTAGACAAATTTTCATACCTTCACCTACCTTTAGGATCTCACCATTTCTGCAAATCTGTTTTAGCATATCTTCATGCTTCTAATGTACAAATTCTCAATATTCAGCCATTGTCAATCATATTTAAAATTTGATTCTTTCTTCCAATCTTCCAGCTTTTTGGCAAAGCTTAGCTATTGGAAATTTCTCCTTTGCTGAGTTTTTTTCCCACTCAAAAATCCTTAACAGTTTCCTTCATTACTGCTTCTTAAGCCTTGATCTTCTTTTGCTGAGATACTTCATTAGCTGCAACTATCAATCTTCAATCTATTTCTTTATCCAACAAAAATCAAATCAAAGTTAAATAAAACAATACCTGCATGGTTTCTCCACCCACTCTTCACATCCGAGTGAATCTCCATTCTTCAAAACATCAGTGTAGATTCTTGATGTTTCTGTAGTCTCTTCTTAATTCTTACTCACCTACCTCTAAGAACTTAACTGTTCTTCTCCAATTTCAATTTCAAACATTTCACAATTCCAATTATACAGATTCATTGGCCATAAATCATTTGCTCTACTTTTCTCAAAATCTGAACGTTCTATCAAAATGTAGAAATATCAAGATTAGTATTCCTCTTACCAATCTCCCAACTTTACTCTGGTCGCTTAACTGTCAGATTAGAATCTGATCTCCCTTGCCTGCATACACATCTTTCCAAATATTTATGTTCTAAATTCTTCCAAAGAAACTTTCACACATAATTTCTTTGTTCTGCTCTGATACCAAATGACGCAGGGTTACCCCTGCTTTACCCACAGTATGCATATAGACCTATGCATAAACCATTTTCTACCCAGGAATTTATATGACCTTCCGGTCAAAGGTTCATTATAAATAACAATGGGTTAAGGCCCCCTTAATTAGAATTCATGTGGAATGATTTATTTATTAACCACATAGTCTATCCTTTCCAATCCTTTCTATCATGACTTAATACATCCTCATAAACCTTTATTAATTCCTATGGTTGCACATATATCCAAACGCCACTTTATAACTTTGGGTTATAATTGGAAAACCATTGAAACCCTTCTATCGGCGCTTTAATCCATTATAATTCTCCTATAAGAGAATACACGTAAAAACATGCATAACATACCTTTTTCCACCTTTCCTTATCCTTTGCACATTTCCCAAGAATTGCCTTTATCGCAATTGATCATCGCAGTTTACCATGGTCATACCACATGTATGCTCTTATCATCCCTCCGACTCCAATATGCGACTATCAGAAGCGTTTAAATAATGCTTAAGCCTTAAAAGACTCGGGCACAACACTTTAACAGAATACAATGGAAATACATGAAATCCTGCTCCGAAACACATAAGTGGATCTCAAAATCTATACACCCGCATTCATATTTATCATCGGGTCCGCCCTCCATATTAAACCTTCCGCTGAGCTACTCCTCCTCTGATCTCCGATCGCCGATCAACAACTTGCACGACAATCCTCCACCGTTGATCTAACATACTTGATCCAACGGCTGTCAGAGATTTCGGGTGGACAACAAACACAAGGATTAACCGCCTGATAAAGTAGTTTCCTCTCTCCACCCTTGTGCTACGTGTCCTCCGCTGAATGGAATCGGGTGACTAGTCCTTTTTACCACTTATGGTTTTGAGGCCGCCCGAAATACCACTTCCTGTTGCGAAACCACTTCTTCACTGGTTATCTTCTGCGCTCTTCCACCATGTGATGACCATTGATCTATGAGGTCCAACGGTTGTTGTGCATTGACACTTTACTCCTCCGCTATTCTGTTTGCTTATGATTTTACGTTATTTCTTCAGCGTTTCTGTGGTTCCGGGTTTCTTCAAGGTTCTGATCCCTTGGTTGTTTCACTGTGCACTTCCTCCTGAGCTTTGGCTTTGATCTTTCTAATGGATTCAACAATCCATTATGATCCTCCTCTTCATGTATTTCTCTGTGTAATCGTCGAACTTCACCTGCAACTCTCTGTTACACAGAATATGCTAATTCATTCATTCATCATTCAATATTTGATAACACACTTATACAAATTGGAATTTGAATCTCTGTGCATATATATATATATATATATCAACAAACAATTACATAATGATACTCTCTGTCTCTCCTTGGCCTAATCTTCTAATTAATGGCCTCTGCTACATCATCTACTCGTAAGCTTACAAACACCTCTATATATCTAATTATTTAACTCTCTCTCTCTATCTCTACCCTCTTTCTACAGCTTTTAGGCTTACATTTATACAAAAAGGGATTGTAAAACCAATTCCTGGTTTAGATCCATAAGCTTCTCAACAAAATCCTAAAGTCTCTTTCTCATCCCTAAGGATTCTCTCAAATCCACAAAATCATGAACTAACTCCTAATCTGAATTTTACAATCAATTCTCAAATCCCTCAGTTCTCTCAGCTATCCTAAATCTCTCATATTCTCCTACATTTGAGAACATTTACAATTATGCCTCACAATATTCAATTAATTCTTATTCTCATTAAAATCACTCAAAACATTAAATAATTACATTAATTCAATACTTAGGAAACCAACTTCCTTGAAACACAAGATCCCCTATGTCTACTAAAATACAATGATAATGTTGAGCTGAATGCTCCTGCATCAAAATCTAATGAGGCTTACTGCATAAGAAAAGTATTTTAATTATACATTGCAAATTTTAATATTGTTAGGTTAATTGTGGTAAAGCCCTTCATAAAAGGGCACAATTTTTGGCAAAATTATGTTTCACGTTGATGCAAATATTGGGAAAAGTTAAAGAGTGTTTCAAGTTCACCATTAACATTGTTGATTGAAAAAGTAATTGCCACCATAAATGAATTGACGCACTCTTCATAAACTCTTTACATTTTACTTCAAGACCTCACCTTCCCCAGATGACCTAAATTTCAGTGTTATTCAAGAATATTATTGTATTACACATCTCAGGAAACCCTAAAACTAAATGCCTCATCATTCAAAGCACTGCAATAATGCATATCATGACATCTATCTATAAAGGAGGCAAGTTGTAATATGCAATGCCTTTTTCCCTAACGAATTCATTAGTATAATATAGTGGAGTATGGAGCTTTGAAAATATTTCAACCCTTTCTATTGCCAACACAATTCTTAACACCATATCGAGCTAGTAATTGCAAAATTTTGTCTCTTGGAAGAGGCTATAAATGGGAAAAAGAAAACATTGATGTAAAACATAAATCAAATATTGGGTCCACTAACAACAAGGATCCTGCATCTTTTCATAAAAATCAACCTTGAAGAACATGTTGGACAAGTAGTACATACCTTTGTCTGAAAATCATCCACACTAGCCTCAAAAAAGAGGTCTATGTTAGATTGTAAGGTATTTCTTGTAAGTGCAACAATGGGTGTCTTGAATCCCATGGATCTCAGTTGCCTTGTTGCCTGACATAAAACCAATCATTACAGTGATAAGAATGAGTTAGAGAGGGAACCCATAATGGAAAAATTAAGATGATTGGAATGATAAAATCATAGCTTAGACAAGTAGGGGAAATGAAACAAAAATACAAAAATAATGGATGAAAATTTATCTACCTCATGTCCATCCACGACAAGGATTTATTTTTCCATGAACATGAGATCATACATTCTTTCTTGTTTGAAGTAATCCTAAGTTCTGGCTGTGAAAAGCAACCTATTGGCTACATTTTGGCTCTAGTACTGGCACATGTTTCACAAGCACAATTCTCTCCACATTTACAGTAGGACTTCCCACTAGAAGTCTCGTCAATCTTGAACAATTACAAGGATTACGACTGTAGTGCTCTCCACACTTGCAATATGCATGTCCCCCACTACAAAATCCAAACTCAACTTTCAATTTCTAATTGAAAGTAAATAGATTTAAATATTAAATATCTAATGTTATTGATCTTATTAAAAACTTATAGCACCACTCCAATTTTTCCTCTGTTGTACCTTGTTTGGTCAGATGGTAAGGCAACACTCCCAACTCCACACCTAAATATCCATGTAAGAATTATATGCATGACTAATCTATTTTTAAAAAAATAAAATCAAAATATGTAATTAGATCATAATTTTAGATTGTCCCCGCCAAATACAGACATGCAAATGGACACCTACAATGCACATGGAAACTAGAAATGTCGATTGACAAATATCCTAATAGAAATTCCCACAAAACCCAAAAGTAGCTTCCAAAATTGAAAAGTGTAAAGTGGAAACATAGATACCAAGATTGACAAATATATGAATAGAAACTCCCACAAAACCCAAAGCCATCTTCCAAAAGGGAAAAGTGAAAAGTGGATACATAGATACCCACAAAATCTAAAGCAATCCAAAGGCAGCCTAAAAAATGATAAGCTAAATACCCACAAATCAAAAATACAACTTCCAAACTGGAAGAGTGGATAGAATATTACCTTATGTACCCATGTCCATAAATCCCAAAATTAGCCTCTAAATAATCCCAAAGCAAACTTCCAAAATGGAAAAGTGAATACATAAATACCCATGAATCCCAAATCCAACTTCCAAAATGGAAAAGTGAATACATAAATACCCATGATGCCCAAAGCCAACTTCCAAACTAGGAGAGTGGATGGAAGAGTGAATACATACAATATTACATGAACTATCCATATCCACAAAGCCAAAATCCAACTTACAAATAGGGAGATTAGATATGAATACATGCACATGAACTTCCCACATCCAGAAATCTCAAAGCCAACCTCCAAATAAACCCTAAGCCAACTTCCAAAATGGAAAAGTGAATACATAAATACCCACGAATCCCAAAGCTAGCTTCCAAACTAGTAAAGTGGATGTGAGATTTAATACATACAATATTACATGAACTACCCATGTCCACCAAGCCCAAAGCCAACTTACAAATAGGAAGAGTAGATATGAATACATGAACATGAGATTCCCACATTCAGATACCCTAAAGCTAGATTCCAAAATGGAGAAGTGGATACATAAATACCCAGGAAGCCCAAAGCCACCTTTCAAACTGGCAGAGTGGATATTTACAATACTACATAAATTTCCCATCAAAGTACACTATCACAAATCCCAAAGCTAGCCTCCAAATATCCCAAGGCCAACTTCCAAATAGGAAGAGTGGATACATGCACATGAACTTACCATATCCAGAAAGCCCATTTTCAGCTTCCAAAATGGAAAAGTGGATACATAAATTCCCACAAAGCCCAAAAAGGTAGCTTCCAAACTGGCAGAGTGAATACATACAATACTACATAAATTTCCCATCAAAACACACTATCACTTGCAAACAATTTTAGATCCACCTCGATGTTCACAACAAAACCACCAAAGAAATTTGTTACCTAATTGTAAACTAAAAAGGGAAATTTTGTACATGTATGATGCCTAAATTAATACCTCATCAACTTATAAGGTTTAAAATATAAAAATTATTTTGAACCATGTGTGCAACAATTACACTCATGTATGAAGTAGAAACAACTATATCTCATAGAAATTATGGCCAACAAAAAATCATGTCTATTAGAAAATTTTATATTAAAAAATAACAAATATATTGAACAAATACATTAATAATGATAATTTTCAATATTTAGTATAGCCTAAGATGAGATATATGATCTTAGGTATTAGCTAAAAATTGAGATCTCTGATATTTATGAACTACTTAGTTGGAAATTGAGTAAGAGATAACTAATAATAATCTAATATTGATTAGCATTAACCTAGATGAGGTACATAAACTTGGGTTGAAAATTGAGTATTAAATAAAAATCAATATAATTAAATATAAACTTTATTGAGTACTACTGTTGAACTTGGAAATTAATATAGTTTTATTTTAAGGCAATTCTGGCGTTGGTTTGTGGGAAACGATTAAGAGATCCCTACTGGATTTGATAAGGTGGCCCTTTTGTGGGACAAGAGACCTTGCTTTGCTGGATTTGATTAGCAAGTTTATGGATTTGATTATGGAAGTCTATGGATTTTATAAGGTGGTACAAGAGACCATACTGGATAAAATAGAGATTATGAGTTTGATAAACCTACTGAAAATTTACTTTTTCTACTTGAAAAGATAGAGCCTCCTGAAAAGGTAGAGCCTTCTAAATTTGATTGAAAAAATTTATGGACCTGATTGCAATAATGTATAGAAAGTTCATGGATCAATGTATAGAGATATGATTCAATGTGTAAGCATATAGAGATATGATTGTGTATATAGCAACACAGTTTCTTGCGGGTTTGTAGCTAGAGCCTTCAAGTAATTAGGCCATCAGCATAAAGTCATAAGATCCAACTTTAATAAAACAACGGGCACCAAAAATTATTTTGATCGTGACAGAGGCTTGGCCTGGATGAACCGTGTTAATTATTCTTTAGTTACATATTGCATTCCTCATTCGACAGATAGAAGAGAATTTTCTTAAATCGTTGCCTCAACTGCATTACCTATATCTATATATATATATATATATATATATATATATATATATATATATATATATATATATATATATATATATATATATATTTCCTTTTCAAAAAAGCTAAGCATGCTCATAAATAGGAATATGTAAGAAAACCAAGTCAAACAAGATTTCTATCGATAGATCGTAGACGCAACTTAATATTAAATATAAGGTAAAAACGTTAGCAGCTGACATGAAATTAATGTTAAGAAATCTGATTGATATGAGTTATAAGAGAAAAATGGTTTCTCTTAATACATAATAGGTGTTGTCTTATCCAACATAACTGTAAGAAGGGCATGACAAGGAGCATTTCTCGAAATTGCATCCAGAATTGAAGCCTAATAGGAATAACATAAAATGGAAGCAGAAAAATAATACCTTGGGTCTCATTCAGACGATGAGATGAAGGTCATAGTTGTTGGGATTGAAGGTGTTGGACCAATTGACCTAGGTTCTAATTCAGGTGATGGGATGAAGATCATAACTATTAGGACTGCAGGCGATGGACCAATTGACTTCGCTTCTGATTTAGGAGATGAGACGAAGATTACAATAATTATTATACCAAAGATAAGAAGAATTTCAAAGAGTGCATGGATCCAATATGTTGGGGATATCAACCAAAACATTCAAGCAGAGAATGTTGAAATAAGAAGACTTCTACAAGAAGCAGAAAATGAGAATCAAGGATTGTAGCTTCAACTACAAGCCACAAAGGGGGCCTTGGAAAAGTTGAAGCACAATGAAGGCTTAGTGAAGCCATCATCACCCACTTTAGAATTGGAAACTGAGGTAAACAGTGTCAATGATTATGTGGTTTCATGTTCTCATTATGATGATGATTTTGGTGCATTTGAAAAGCACACTATAGGCATTGGTTCAAAGCTAATGAAGAAGATGTGATATGAAGGAAAGGGCCTATGAGTAATGTCCAAGGCATTGTGAATCCCATCCAGGCGGTGGAAATACCTTGATATGCAGGATTGGGCTATGTCAGAGAAGAAATACACTCCAAACCCATGGAGAGAGGAGAGTCTTTAAGCGACAAGTTTGAGACAATGAAAGATGTTGAGAGCACATCACCATATTCCAATGATAGTGAGCATTCCAAAGGAATAACTATGGCAAGCTATCCTCACCAAATTCACACCGAAGACATCCATTCAAGGAAGAATTTCAATTAAAATATGGAGGAAGAAGAACCATTGCAACAAGGATCGACATTAGAGAGACACGTGTTGGAATCTCCATCTAGAGCTACGCCCAAAGAAGAACAAGGAGCATATGAAAGCACCTGTGAAGGAACCGATCGATGAAACAGTTCAACAAGGAAGCCAGCTACAGGAAAACCCATTATCCTAGTCAGGTAAGAGATGGGTGGCATTTTAAGTAGTTGAGAATGTCCACCATTGTAAATCACATGTTTATTTTTAAAGACCCCATAGATGGGAAAAATTATTCAACCTAGTGAAATTTTTGCCTTTAGTTGGATAGCAAAGGGTATGGTTTTTGTTGTAAAACTTGACCATGAGTGTTCCATAAACTCTTGGCAAATATGGTCATGTTTGGAATCTTTCAAGTTGGACATGTATTGGTAGCTACAAATTTGCATATGGATACAAGTGTCGGATTCATCATTCCAAGTTTCGAAGTACAAATATTAAGGAAATGGAAGGTGGTCTATCAGATGCTTTTGTTATGTACATTAAAATTGTAGTATTGTTTATATTTTTGGAGGACCAAAATTCCTTCAATGGGGAGGAATGATCTAGTTGGATCCCTAATGGCCCAAAAATCAAAGTCCTTGTATTGTATGGAAACTAGGACCATATTGAATAGTTCACTACAATATTTCCAACGGCGTAAATGATGCGTCAATCCGAGCTCGTATGTGGAAGTTATGGCTAGTCAAAGTTTTTTGTCAAAATGGAAAAAAGTCAAAGTCAAGCAGGTATGGATGGCATTAGCAGTCTGTACTATTGATGTCAGTACTGACATCAACATGACATTAGAAAGGTGATGTGGTGTCCTGAGAGCATTCCATGTTTCACCTATTTTTGGCATTTTGGCTTCCAAATGGGCCAATAAAAAGATGCCATGTCGCACCATCATACAACTGACATGGTGCTTCACGTGGGTAGGTGACTAGGTATTCACGTGGCCCAATCAAATGGCACCATGAGGACATCCAACAGGGCCCAGTCAAAAGCACAACTAGGCAGTCAACAAGAAAACGGTTGTAGCAACTAGCAGTTTGCAAACAATTATAGTTAACAATTATATATAATTGTGTGCTCAATAGTTATGGTTATATTAATATTCAATAGTTATATGTCACGAGCGCCAATTAACAAGAGGTTCGAGCGGATGGTCTAAGCAATGATTTAAACTGTTATATATATATATATATATTGATCCTTGTGTGTTATATTAAAAATTGGGTTGGTGGGGTTGGAACCCGTGACTCTTGGCCAAACAATGCTCTAAGTTAAGACCACTAGCCAAACTACCCAACAGGAGGGTCTTTGGAATGATTCTCAGCCCACAAATATTTACACCATCATTTCATTCGACCAAACAATGGGGCTGGAGAGGAGAACGAAACATCCAGTAGAGGTCGACGGAACAAAGATGTGATGGAACCGTGACATAGGAACCAAGAGTGAACCTTGCATGGACACATATTCTAAAAAATAATATTCCTAGTTATATTCCCTAGAATATTTTCAAAAATTTTTGATGCAGAATCTGCAAGGAATCTAAAATATTCTCCGTGGGGCCAGAGTTGGTAATGCCAGAATATAACTGAGTTTATACTCATTTTACTCAGAATTTCACAAGTATTTCAATGGTGTAGTCATATTTGGGATCTCAGCAGTGGATTTCAAGGGTCATGGAAGAAAATCTCATTTATCATTAATTTTTGGGCACAAAGTTTGAGACAACAATGCATATTTCACAAATAGGTCATGTTTAAAGTCAAAAGTATCAGGAGGACAAGATAGACATGCTGGTGTTTTGATTGTTGTGTTTTGAGCAGTTGAACTTCAAGTCACTCCTAGGAATGGATGTATAATGATGTATTTTTCAATGCACTCATTTGTATTTTGCTAAGATGAGTGAAACAACCTCCCCATTATTGAAGAAGGGCCCAGAGATGTAATCCACGCTAGACTAACTCCATTATCAAACTTTTGTGTGCATTTCCTTTGTGGTCTCCTTTATGTTGCTTCTTCTTTAAGTGTTTGTACATATGGTTTTTACAGGTTCTTTCATGCAATTCTGTTAACATCAACCGAAGAAAAGATCTTGGATAATGTTGGTATCAGAAGCATAATAGATCATCCCCAATGGTCTGTCTAGAATTTTTGGGTGTCCTTACCATGGAAGTTGAAGATGTCCTAAACAAAGCTAAGAAAGCAATATTACAATTATAATATTGAAGATGCACTTTTCAACTACACTCCATATTTTGTGAAATATAAACCATAAATATTAGACATTATTGCAATCTGCAACATCATGGAGCCATTCCTTGTGGCATTGATTTTAATATACTTATACACTTTCATATCAGACAGGTACAACATTACAAGCCTCTCTCTCGATGTGCTACTGAAGAGCAGCGGTTGATCATCAAGAAAGTAATAAGGAAAAAATGACTAGAATGTCAAGAAAAGTGGATAGGGGAAAAATTGCAGCAAATTATCTCATCATGCACCTTCATTTAATTCTTGAAGCATCTCAACCACCTTTTTCATTCCAGGTCTTTTAGCTGGTGTGTTATCAGTACAAAGCAAGGCCACTTTGAGTGTTGCAAGCATTTGTTGTCTCCAAGTAAAGGACATTGTGCTCAACTTAGCATCAAGAATTTGTTTAGGAGTCTCTTTCCTAGAAGATGCATTGTGAACCCATTTGACCAAATCCATTCCCTCACCGAAGGCTTCCTCTATGGGGAACTGACTAGTGAGAGTTTCAAGCAAGATCACTTCAAAATTATAGAATTTTCCCATTGTTGTCACTTGCATGATATATTTGTACTCTAAAAATGTAGGAAACAATTAAATTCAAAAGAAATGTGTATCCAAAACTAATATTTCCAAAAGAATAAAAATCCTACAGTTGTCAAGATTCTTTACTCCAGTATCTAGGCTCAAGGAAAATAGTGACCAATATCAGACTTGATTTTGTGTCATTCTAAATATCAGGCACTGACAAGAGATATAGCCTATATTGTAATCACTACCGTCAAATTTCACCTATAGGGACAACCTCTATATAGAGATAATGTTTTTAAATGAGCAAGAACTATAAGTTATGGGAGATGATATTTGCACTTACATACTCCTTTCACCATGATTCACAAAATCAAAGCAACTATATTTTTTATTTTAAAGAACAATGGTTTCTATGGCTGGGAAGGATTACAACTATTATTAAGTCAAAAATATCTAGGTCATTGTAAATCTGAGAGATAACTTTGTATTATTGTAAATCGGGAGTCTTATCAACTTTAGCTTCTACAATTGAAAATGAAAAAGGAATCAACCAATTAAAGAAACTAAAATTTGAGAGAGAATAAATAAAACAAGAAATGCTATATAGAAAAGTTCCATGTAATGATTTAACCAACTCACCCGGGGGTATGTATCCAAAGGAACCCACAATGGTAGTGATGTTTGTAGTGCCTTTAGATGGGTTCAACAACTTTGAAATATAAACCTCACCTATCATTGGATTAAAGTTGGCATCTAGAAATATGTTGATAGAAGCAATATCCAGATGGATAATTGGTGTGTGGAAGTGATGAAGAAAATCCAATCCTTCAACCACTCCCAATGCTATTGAAAAACGCCTAGGCCAGTTTGTCTCAAACTCTGAAGTACCACCTTCTTTGTGTAATAGTTTGGCAAGGGTTCCATTTGGCATGTGGTAATGTAGTAACAAAGCCACATCATCATAAATAACAAAGTCAACTCGCCTTGTCACATTGTCATGACAAAGCTTGGCCAATTTCTCTAGTTCCCTAATCATTTTATTCTGGTGAAGAGTCACAGTTTTATCAATGGAATTAAACTTCCTTACAAAAAACACCAGCCCAAAAGGCATAATGACCTTATATATAGTGCTAAAAGTGCCACTTATCATCTTGTTTGATTCCTTCAATGTTGCCTCAACTACACTTTCAACATTAATGCATTGTTTCAAACTCTCTACACAGGCATTTCCAGTGACAATAGTCAGAGGAGGATCTAGTGCAGTAAAATCCAGTTTTTGCTTCTCCTTGATCAGATAAAAAACCATGACAATTGTAACCATCAGAAAAACCCGAATGTCGGATCTCAGAACCACCCTTAATACCTTTCCAAAAGAATATTTATGTCTTGTATAGTGTCCTGCTAGGGAGATGTTCCCACAAGTGTTTAAAGGCTCCCCACGAAGATCTCTATTACCTTTGAATCTTTATCTAGGACTATTTTGAAATGGCCTAGAGGTAGGAACTATCCCTGAAAACAAATTCTTGGAGAAATTAACTTCTATTAAGCTCTCAATGCCTTTAATATTTACAGGAATCACTCTAGATAAATTATTTTCTAATACATCCAAAGAAACCATCTTTTCAAGCCTTCCTAGAGTTGAGGGGATCAAACCCTCAAGGTGATTGAAGCTTAAATTCAATGTTATTTGCAGATTACTGATCCAACCAATCTCATCGGGAATACTCCCACTCAAATAATTACTCCCCAGTTGCAACTCAAGCAATATATTACAATTTCCAATTTCTGATTCAACTTCTCCTCTAAGAGAATTTTAGTGAAGAAGTAAATAATGTATAGTGGGATATCATAAATACCCTTGGGTGTTGTTCCATTGAATTTGTTACAGTTGAGGTCAAGCTTACTAAAAAATTTACTCTTAGAGAGTGCCTTTGGAATGTCTCGACTCATATTATTATCATATAATATAAATTCTTGCTATTCAAGAGTGAACCAAGGGTAGAATGTATGCTTCTAGTAAGCCCATTCAAGGCCAAATTAAGAAGAATGAGATTATTGCAATGGGAAAAAAAGATTCCTAGTGGTCAGAATCTCCACTAATTTGGCAGAGAAAACCACAAAGCCTAAGTCATAGCCCTTGTTATGAAACAACTTTTTCCCACTTGAATAATCTATGAAATAACTTATCAGGAAAGTACCCATTTATGATACAACTGTATTCATGCATGCCAAAATTCCATTCTTTAGCACCTCCCTCAAAAAATACATGACAATCGCTTTGATTAAGGAAGGTTTCTTGTTCATATTATCAGTATTCAATTTCTCCCAATTGTCCTTGAGCACATTATATGAACTCCTGGCTTGATCTTTCAAATGTGTCAAAGTCAGACAAGATTGTGGTGGAGAAACCAATGGTGCCGGTGAAAACCGTAGAAGTTTTTATAGACATTTTTGGGAACTGCAAACCCAATCATATATGTCCATAAACCAAGGGCTTCTGAGTCCCTAAAAGTATTGTTTCATGCCCTAAAGGAACAAGGTCAGCTAATTACATCATCTCCCAGAAGTTCTCCACAGAAAACTGCTCAGAACTGGTCAAAACTGGACCATACAGGTTGCTCAGTGCTAAGGGTGTGATGCATCTCACCTGCCCAGTGTAAAAGGTGCAATGCATACTACAAATCCCTTCTGTAGGGTGCAATGGATGAGAATGGACAAATGGTAGAGACAGTTTGCGAGGTGGATGATCATGGAATCTTCCAAAAACTTCCCTGTGACACTTGCCTCTCTGAATTCGCCCAGGGATGAGTAAGAGATCATCAATATCCAAGTGGAATCAAGAACTATCAGAGAGAGGACACTAATCAAAATCCCAGAAGCTGACTCACCTCCCTACAATCATCTATATATGGATCCCTCATCCCAGAGATCCAGAGGCTGGAATTTTGTATCTTGTAAGGAAGTGTTGTTGGTTTCCTAGTGGAATATCATAGTGTTGGGTGATCTAAGCTTTTCATGAGGTGAAGAAGGGCTTTCATGTTGGGAGGATGATGTTGGGTCAGATCAATGGGTTGTAATCCTCTCTTCTAATCTTTACATCAATAAAGTTATTCAAGTTTTCCTCCACATTCTTGTAGGTTTGATAGTATATGCATTTGTGTGGTCAATATATATCTGGTCCTATATTGTTTATGATTGTAGGTCTCTACACTTTGGAGGTATTATGCTGCTTTGACTTTACAGGTACTCTTTGAAGTGGATTGGTCAAGGGAGAAGCGGAAAATACCAGTCGGTGAGGAGAAGGAACAAACAAAGAACCAGGAAAAAGATCAAGGTTGGTATTCTTTGATACTCTCCTATCTACTTCTCATAAAGGAAAATGAAAGTAAATTTAATATGTTTGTTTCTAAGATAGCTACCCGTCTTAGTGGGACTAGCAGCTCTGCATAGACACTAGATTTCCTGATAACAAAATGGCGACCATATTGGGGAGCGAATAGCTTGTTTGTGTGTTTATACTTGTTTGCTTTATAAACTTACAGATGGAACCTGAAGTTAAGCCAGCTAGCCTTCAAACTGCATTTGCTATGCAAGTGCAAAGTAGATCAATGCTGCTTCAGTCTATCTCCAGGTTTTGTTTATAAACTAAACAATCGATTTGCAAACATCTTAATTTCCCTAGTGGTGGCTCTAGTAACCTCATTAGATCAGCCCCTGTGATTTCTATATACTGACTATCATTAGCTCGGCCTAAATCCCTGAAATAAGTTGCAAACTGTGACCAAGAACCAAGTTGAAGTCTCGTCCCTGGATGATCGCACTTTCTCCTCTTGGGAATCTGGATGCTCGCACCTTCCATGTGCAGTAGGTGCACTACATCGCACTTTCCCTGTGTTGCAGGTGCGCTGATCAAATAAGACCTCTTCTGCTTCTGGATTTTGGTTTCTTTGTTCGCTCTCTTCAACTTTATTCAGGAGTTTTGTTGTCTGTGATCAGTATACCACTGTGGAAACTCCCTTCCTTTGCATGATTCTACCTCCATAGTACAAATAATTGTGAATGTTTTTATGTATTGTGCACCATTTATAGTTCTCTTTTACAAAAAGTAGCGTAATCAAACTGTCATCTTTTGATTTGGAAGTGCCGCAAGTGTCATTTTCAGTCAAAGAAAAGAATCCTATCATTCTTGATGATCGATTATACAGTTGCTCTTGCATTTGATTTGAATTAGTAGTTTTTCAAGTGTCGAAAGCAGTTTTCAATTCAAAATCGCAAAGTGTCGTCATTATCTTCCAGCTTTTGTGTTTTGAAGAAAAATTGTTAGTATTGTCGATTTGAAGAGATAATTCAGATTTGTACTTAGCATTCTTCTTGTCATTCACACATTAATAAGGCTGAAAAAAAATACATGCATGTGCATTTGCATTTAGACTGCTTGTTGATTTAGGACAGTGCATCTAGTGTGTGTTCTCTGCTCTATGTTGAAAGAATATCATCTCTCTTTCTTTAGTAGCTAGGATTTTCATTGCAAAAATAAGATCAAATGGTTGTTTATCATCTTAGATTGAATTTTAGGAATTGTATATCTACATCACGCGGTGAACCTGAAAGGAAAACTTTTCAAGAAAGATCAACTGTAAAATAAATTCAATGAACATAAAAACGCTTTGGAACCTAACGCACAACATCTAGAAGTCTAGGCTAGAGACTATTCCGGCGTTGTAAATCCTGGTAACTATCGCTTTCATCGTAGGTTGGGTGATTCCTCCTCTTTGAGAGGACAAGTGCCAGTACGGCTTGTGCTCCCATGTACCGTCGAGAATATATTGGGAGACCACAATAGGCTATATCCTTTATCCATAGGAAGTCGTGTCTGTCGCTCTATCGATCGCAATGCATTGAACACAACATTCAGGAAGATTGACTGCCGTACCGTAAAAAGTATTCTGCAGTTTTGCGATTGGTTTGGTAATCCTTCTGTCTAGATTTCTAGAGTAGTCTCTTTCATTCCTTTTCAGACTCCTTAAAGGAAAAGGTCCATCTGAGCACTTGGCACTTCAGTATCATTAAAAATCGAAGGTGACTAGAGTCATCTTTTGTTTTTTCTTGACTCTTAAAAATTGAAAAAGCAAGTTGTGTCAAAGCGTCTAAAATTTATTTTAATTGGAATAGCATCATTGTTCCCACCAACCAAGGATTTACCCTTGGAGGAAATCCTGGTCCTTTCTCCTCTTGGGGAGATGTTGGTGCACCTCATATGGCCACATTGCCACTTCCAGGATTGACGATTGGCTTGCCAATATGGCTCTTCTCGACCTCCGTCGTTCAAAATACTGTGATTCCTGAACAATCAAGTTAGCAACTAGATGATACTAGAGTTACCCCCCAACCTTCTACTTCGTCTATTTCTCCCTCTCCTCCTTCCTCTTCGCTTGATGAAGCTGGTAAAGCAAAAAATCAAGTAACCAAGAAAGAGAAGAGAGGGAAGGAGAAGAAGGAAAAGAAGAAGAAGGAGCCAAAGGCAAAAAGGGGTAATCATGCATCATCTAGTGAAAATCCACACACGGCACCGTCCAGACCTAAATCTCCATGTGTCATTTGCAAAGGGGACCACTATCATCGAGATTGTCCTTGTATCCCCCGGATCTTAAGGGACTAGTCCCCTCGTTTGCACAATCTGGTGTCATCAACCTCTAACGATCATGTTGAAAGCACACCATCAACTAGTGAAAACAAAATCTCTGGACAAAAAGGAAGATGTAAATTTCCTTGCAAACTGTGCGAAGGCAATCATGCCATCCACCGTTGTCCCTTCCTGGACGAAGCTAAAAGAGTCTTGGATAACCGTCCCACTTCACCACTGCGACTTCCTCTTGGATACAAGAAACTCTTGCCGAGTCCATCGCTAGTTGAAAATCCGACCGACATAACTTTGTGGTCGATCGAAGCATCTATCATTGAAGATAAACCCGCTGAATCCATACCAGATGAAAGTCAAAAGGTTGAGGCAGCAGTCGACCCGGTCTTGTCTTCGGAAGGTCCATCTTCAAATGATACAATCACCGAAGAGAATGAGAATGACACCGTTCAAATTCTTTTCGTAAACACAGACTTTGGTGAACATGGGGGAAATCTACCCGTTCCTTTACTGCGGGAAGGAAGTTCGTCAGAGTCATACCTTTCCATTTATTCGGTCCCACCTCCGAGCAACCTAGTCGTTTCCTTCGATTGGAATATACTAGACAGACCCCGTTTACCGGCTAGTGTACCTTTCTAAATCATTGTTCAAACTTACAGAATGGTCATGGTTGGTACCATCATAGATGAGGGGGCTTCTGTGAGTATCCTTTCCTCAACTGCTTGGAAAGCGCTTGGTTCGCCATCGCTTCTGCCTGAGATGGGGAATCTAATATGCTTTGATAAAGGAACCAGTCGACCGTTAGGGATCCTTCCAAGTTTGCCTATAACCTTGAGAATGAAACCGTGTATCTGAACGTAATGGTAGTCCAAAGACCTTTAGATTATAATCTGCTCCTTGGGCACGACTATATTTATAGCATGGGACCCATTGTCTCCTCACTCTTTCGAGTAATGTGTTTTCTGCATGAAGGTCGAGTGGTCCAGCTCGTAGACCATTTTTTATTCCCCAACTCACACATAGCTAATAGTAAAATGCCATCCCTAAATGGTCTTTTTACACAAGGAATGTCTCATCAATCTCCAGTCTTTCCACCTGAAGAACGCGAGTAATTCGGGGGTCAGGGTTGAAACCCAAGGGGCATGCACCCTGGTCTGCTTTGGCAGGAAAACTTTGGGTATAGAGTAGGTTTCCGCGGAGGATATGTGACTAGTCCAACGCCCATCCATATAGGAAGAGGGTATTAGACTGGAATAAGATACCTCCATCAGAAGGTAGGCCTTTCTTGATAGAACAAATGTTTTGTCTACAAATTGAAGGGTAACTTGGAAACTCTACTTCACTATACTTGGGGGCATGCAAACCTTTTTGAATGCAAGTGAAGAACGACCATTTATTTTCTTAGTTTGTAGATTCTCAAACCCTTTAAACTCGTAGGATTTTTCATTCCTAACTTTCATAATGAAAGGATACGGAGAAAAGCTTCGAAAGGTGCAAGCTCCATAAAAATGGAATCTACCGATGAGATGTCCTTATCATACGACTGGCACGAGCAGTTTTTATGTGAAGTTCAAGCTCGTTAAAAATCAAACCTAAGCAATGAGCAAATGTTCCCCCCCAAAGTTCAATCTCATTAAAAAATGAACCCATCTCCGGTAAATAACCATTGTGAATGCATTATCATCAGCTTTTGAACCTTGGTCGTGTTCTCATCATCACCTCCACTTTGTTTTAGCCGATCATAAACCTCCATTCAATTGTTTACCCTTTTGAGGAACAGTTGTGACGAGTGATTCTGTTAGCCATCCTTATGACACTACCGTGATTAGAAATTCAAAACCTTACCTGGAATCAGCTGCTACCCGAAATTATCACTCGTTCCTCAAAAAACGACTCTCCTTTAAGCTCTTTTCGTCTAACTCGTAAAATATGAAAATATTTCCAAGAAGTTGGCCTCTCCAGCTCGTTAAAGCTACCAAGAGTGCTATCCCTCCTCTAGATTTTAATATTTTTGGACCTAAGGGATTATTACACAAAAATATCGAGCGCTTGTCTTGTTCGGCTCGTTAAAACTATCGAAAATTCATCCCTTTCGTATTACATTTCGGACTTAAGGGATTACATGACGAAAAAGGATCACTGGAGTTTCCTTTCCGTCCCTTTTCAGACTCTCTAAAATTGAAAAAGGACCTAGTTGTCTTTGTCGTTAAACTCGTTAAAACCAATAGAGACAAACTTGTCCATGTAGACAAGAACGAGTTTCACTATCACTAGGCTCGTTAAAACACAGTGACGGGTTTGCCCGAAGGGAAAATTATAGAACAAGCATATGTTATCCTCCTCAAGCTTGATAAAAATAAAGAGGTACTAGTCAGCGATGACGGGGGAAAATTTGGGAAGAAAACTTGAAGAAACTTTATTGGTAGCGAGTCGCTCTTGAACATGACACTTTCGCTCCATCACCATGATTGAGTCAGGTTGGGTTATTCCATTCACCAGTCATATTACCATTGGTCCATCGTACCATCCATCTTTGGGGTTAACGCTACCAATCCATTTCAGTGTCGCCGATATGTTCAAGAGAATTTGATCAGAGAATTCACCAACCCATCTTGTGTCTCATCCGCTGTAATACCTTTACGCTTCATTCTTTCATGACCACCACCCTGAACCCTGTATCATCAGATTGTTTTCACCTCCAAAATTCATTTGCTTCGTTCCGTGTCGTAGATGTGGGATTCATTAAGTCCCTCCTACGACGGGTCACTTCTTATCAATATCAGCTCATTATCCAAGAATTCAACCTAGGAACAACCCTTTCAGTACTTTGAAGCTTGCATGCCTCAATGGAAAGTTTCTCACTTTCGGCGACAGGTTTACATCAATGGCCTTCGACCGAGAGATTTTGCGTGGTGTTCGACGCCAAGTCCCATTTTCACACCACACCAATTTTACTGTCATACCTTTAGGTTCATCATCATTATCGGTGATTCCTCTCACGCCTGTTAACAGCTTACATAATTGGCTGGTAATCAGGCGATGTCTTTCCATGTTCGACTCCAGAACATTTTTCACATGGATCGACTTGTACTTCAGGTGAAGATTGGACAAGTTTGAAGACCCCGGATCTAGTTTCATCCATCCGTGCTACGATATATTCAGGAAAATAAAGACATCAAATGTACATCATTGCTACACAGGTGATCATCCGAATCAAAGGATGATGGCTCTGTCAGAATCATCAGTCTGCCACACAGACGGTTATCTATCCTTTGTACATGAAAATGAATTTATAAAGCTGAGCATGGGAATGCCTGCCTCAGCTAGATCATGAAAATGTTATGAAGATAATGTATTGTATTGTATCTTATTACAGGTCCCCTTCTAGTTTCGAAAAACCTCGGATCCTCATGATAAAGCATTTCACCCGACATCAAAAGATTAACGACCTTATGCTTTAGGGGGCAACTGTTATAGACATTTTTGGGCACTCCAACCCCAATCACATATGTCCATAAACCAAGGGCTTCTGAGTCCCTAAAAGTGTTGTTTCATGCCATAAAGGAACAAGGTCAGCTGATTACATCATCTCCCAGAAGTTCTCCACAGAAAACTGCTCAGAACTGGTCAAAATTGGACCATACAGGTTGCTCAGTGCTAAGGGTGCGATGCATACTGGAAAGCCCTTCTGTAGGGTGCGATGGGTGAGAATGGACAAATGGCAGAGACAGTTTGCGAGGTGGATGATCATGGAATCTTCCAGAAACTTCTCCTGTGACACTTACCTCTCTGAATTCACCCAGGGATGAGTAAGAGATCATAAATATCCAAGTGGAATCAAGAACCATCAGAGAGAAGACATTAATCAAAATTCCAGAAGCTGACTCACCTCCCTGCAATCATCTATATATGGATCCCTCATCCCAAAGATCCAGAAGTTGGAATTTTGTATCTTGTAAGGAAGTGTTGTTGGTTTCCTGGTGGAATATCATAGTGTTGGGTGATCTAAGCTTTTCATGAGGTGAAGAAGGGCTTTCATGCTGGGAGGATGACGTTGGGTCAGATCAATGGGTTGTAATCCTCTCTTCTAATCTTTACATCAATAAAGCTATTCAAGTTTTCCTCCACATTCTTGTATGTTTGATAGTATATGCATTTGTTTCGTCAATATATATCTGTTCCTATATTTTTTATGATTGTAGATCTCTGCACTTTGGAGGTATTATGTTGCTTTGACTTTACAGGTACTCTTTGAAGAAGAGTGGTCAAGGGAGAAGTGGCAAAGACCAGTCGGTGAGGAGAAGGAACAAACAAAGAACCGAGCAAAAGATCGAGGTTGGTATTCTTTGATCCTCTCCTATCTACTTCTCATAAAGTAAAACGAAAGTAACTTTAATCTGTTTGTTTCTAAGATAGCTACCCGTCTTAGTGGGACTAGCAGCTCTGCATAGACACTAGATTTCCCGATAACATAAGTGATTGAGAATATCCTCACCCACAACAACAAGGGGATCCACTTTCAGATAATATATACCATTAAAGATATGGAGAAGCTCAACAGGGTTTTTATCAATGGGCGGGATACTGTTGAGAGCCAGAAGTTTGTCACGGTGTCGAAGGCGATTTATTCCCATTGGGTACTGGAGTTCTAAATCATCACCAAGAATATTTGGTTTGTCGAGCTCTCGAAGATGGCCATGAATGCTTTCTTGGTGTAGATGATTATGAATTCCATGTTCACTCTCTAGGAGGTCACAAGTGTCGACATGGTTGAAGTTTTGTATGTCATCAAGAAATATTCTCATATCAAACCCCCATTTTGAACGTTAGTGTTGGATTCGACGAGTCGTGCTTTCAGAAAGATATCTTGAATTCAGTGTGCATATGTGAATGCAATGGGCTATGATTTCGCTAATTAAAATGGAAGAAAGTTGTTCATATCAATGATTACCAAAAGAGAAACTTTGTGAATAGGGTCATGTTTTCGATGTTCATGTTGAAAATGCAACAAGAAAATCCTGATTTAATTTTGTCCTTGAAATTAGGAATAAAATTGTAATTCCACATCACAAGACAAATTGTACGAGTTAACTAAGATAATTTGAATTAATTGGGTCAATTAATTAGAGTTGAGGGCCTAACTTGAGTCATGTAGAGTGTCTCTTACTTTATAGGAGCCTTGGTTGAGTTTATTTTGAGTTGTAATTAATTAATTCAGTTTAATTGAGTTAAAGTCAGTTAAACTAGTTCCAACTAATGGAGGAACTAGTAGGAGGTCATACAGTGGGGTGTTGCTTCATGTGTTCAATCAGTTCACTGATGATTTACTCATAAATAACTCATGCATGTTAGATCTAAGAGTTACCTAGTTGAGATTGGAGTTCAATGGAAATGTATTATCAATTGTATAATCATCTGAATTGTACAGGTGGCACATGCAGCCATAGGAAGGTCTATGAGGATTGCGCAATTCATATTGAGGAATTTCCATAATTAATAGGGGGCTAATTTCGTAATTAGTAGGGGGCCTAGGCTTTTCTAAGAAGTAGTGAGATAGATAGAGATAATGCAGGGGTTTCTCGAGCTTGAGAAGAGAATTATAGTCTTCTCATATTTTTCCGACTAGTGCAATATACATATAGCGGGGATTTTAGTTGTGGCTTTCCCTAGGAAATCCTTGTGTAATGTTTTAATTGAATCCTTTCTCTTGTAGGCTTCATGATTTCTCGATCAATTAATTATTTCTGCTGATGAGTAAAGTAGATTCAAGTATTTTGTTTTAGAAAATTACATAAGAAGTTCGAATATACAAGGAATTTCTACATGTTATTAGAGTAGAAATCACTCCAGAAGAGAAGAATATGAGTTTGTCTTTTGTGAGTGAAATCTAAATTGCAGTATCATTCATCAGAGCCAACAGGATGTCATTCTACAGATTGAGACTCGAATATGCCCTCGAGCGTAGTTTGAACTATATTGCTTGGAAGGATAGGATGGAGGCAGTGCTGGAAGACAACAAGCTGAAGGAATTCATAGACAATGATATTCCTAAGCCTCCAACAATAGATGCTCAAGATCTGACAGAGTGGAAGAAATATGTTTCCAAGGCAAGAAGGATCATACTAAAAGGAGTTCGAGATCATATTTTCTCAAATGTCCACGGGAAGGATACACCACATGCAATGTGGCAAGCCTTGATCGACTTGTTTCAGAACAAAAGTGACCACAAGAACTTGGCATTGAAAGAAAATCTTCCGAAGATAAATATGGTTAAGGGTGACACAATACCACAATACTTGAGAATATTCACCCAATGTCGGGATGAGCTTGGGAGTGTTGATAATACATTTACTAGAGATGATTTGGTCAACCTAACACTTCTAGGCCTTCCCAAGAGCTGGCATAGCTACTAGGATTTAGTAAATGGGAGGGAGAATCTACCAAAGTGGGAGCATTTATGGTCCAACCTGGTGCAAGATGGAACATAATCCAAGCATGATGATGGGGATAATTGTGCCTTAGATGGAAAGATGAAGAAAAGGAAAGGAAAGAAATTTCAATCCAAAGGATATTCTAGTTAGGGTGACAAGAGGAAGGAGTTAACGAAGATTAAATATTTTCACTGTCATGAGTTGAGACACTATGCCATGAAGTATCTGCATAAGAATTCTGGCAAGAAGCCCAGAGGAGGAGGAGTAGGTGAAGCTCTTACTTCACAATTCGAGTTGGATTTCACCCTTATTTCTTGCATCGTGACATCAGTGATGGGTAGTGTGTGGTATCTGGATAGTGGAGCCTCATTCCATATGACCGGCAACAAAGAAATTTTTAGTGATTTGGAGGAGAAGGACCTCCAAATGCACAACAATATGGGAGATGATGGAATGTATAACGCGACTGACATCAATATGATTACTTCTCAGAGGGAGTTTGGTTCTCCTCTCATATTAAAATATGTCATGTATGTTTTGGGTTTGAAGAAGAATTTAGTTTCAGTTGCTATGTTGGAGGATCGTAGCTATGATGTGATATTTAGCAAAGGAAAGGCTTTCCTTCGTCAAATAGCCTTGGGACAAGTGAAGTGGATTGGGGTTCGAATGAAGAACCTCTACGAATTGGATGTAGAAGATTATGCATCATTTAGCACAAAAGCAGAGAAGGTGTAGAGCCGAGACATCGGTGAGTTATGGCATAGAAGATTGGGCCATATTCACCATGGAGCTTTGAAGATCATGCAGCATATTCCTACAGCACTTCCCAAAGGTGCAATAGAGTAGAGAGATACATGCAAAGGGTGTACATTGGGGAAGTAAACCAAAGCCACCTTTCATGATAAGGATAGTCGAGCACAAGCAATCCTTGAAAGAGTTCACTCAGATGTGTGTGGACCATTCTCGACAACCTCCACGTCCAAGCATAGGTATTATGTAATATTTATAGATAATTTCTCACATAAGTATTGGATTTTCTTCATGCAGAAGAAAGATCATGTTGGGTTGTGTTATATTCTTTCCATGACTAGCTGCCCTATATTAGGTGGACGGACCTACCTATGGTTTTGTGCATGGTTTTCGCACATGGTTTTGGGCGCGATGGTTTTCGTTCCATGGTATTGGATGCTTCGGCATGTATATATATGTATTATAACATTGAAAGTAATATAATGAAAAATCAAGTTGGTAGTCTCGATTTTGGGATCCAGGGGAAAATCTATGTGTATATTTGTTTTATGTGTTGTGCTCTCGCTATTGTTTATTTTCTGTGTTTTAGAATTCGTATGCAGGTAATCTATGTACGGGGTTAAAACCTATAGATCAGGCATTCTCTAAATTTTTTGAATTTAAAGCACTTGTTGAGGAAATTGAAGCCTCTTAGGATCGATAACGATGGAGAATATGTGTCAAATGAATTCAAGAAATTTTGTGCATCAGAAGGAATTCAACAAGAGTTAATAGCATACTATAACCCACAGTCGAATGGGGTGGCTAAAAGGAAGAACGGAAGTATTGTGGGAGTTTCACGGGCGATGTTACATGATCAGGGTCTATGGTTGTACTTGTGGGCTAAAGCATGAAACACAGCTATATATGTGCAAAATAGGAGTCCTCATCAAATTCTCGGGATGAGTACACTAGAAGATGTTTTTTAGGTAAGAAACAAGATGTGACACACTTCAGGATCTTTAGTTCTTCAGTTTATTGTCATGTTACCAAGGATGCAAAGAAAAAGCTAGAGCCAAGAGCTGAGTTGGGCATATTTATGGGGTACACTAATACACCTCACAACTATCGGGTGTACCTTCCATCTCACATGCTGACAGTGGTTCGTAGAGATGTGAAGGTCGATGAAGAGAAGGCCATGATATGTTCACTTGAGAAGGAGCTTTAGTTGCATGTAGATGAGGATATTTTAACTCCAAAGGAAGAACCTCATGATGATGTGGAGCAACCATATGCAAAGGAGCAGAGAGTGGAAACGCCCACTCATGAAAAAACTTCTAGAGATGTAAGGAAGCACACCAGAGAAGTTGACAAATTAATGCATGATGCTAGAGAGAACGTGGGAGCACCCACATCACAGCGCAAGCATAGGAGGTCACCAGATAGGTACATTTGCTACATGGCTCTGATGAGAGAGAGAGAGTGTGTATAGAGATTGAGCCATCCTCATTCAAGGAAGCAGTGCAGCAACCAATATGGGTTGATGCCATAGTAGAGGAGTATGACTCATTATGAGAAACAATGTTTGGGAAGTGGTCCCAAGACTAGCAGACAAGTCAGTGGCGAGTTCCAGATAGATTTACAAGGTAAAGAAAGCAATAGATGGAAGTGTTGATAAACACAAGGCCATATTTGTGGCCATAGGGTTCTCTCAAGTGGATGGAATTGATTACGAGGAGATCTTTTCTCTCGTAGCAAGGTACTCTTCAATCAGATCTATTTTATCACTTTCAGTGCAGATGGGGTGGAAGATACATCAGATGGATGTGAAGAAAACATTCCTCAACGAAGTGATTGATTAAGAGGTGTACATTAACTCTTGAGTAGAAGGAAGGATTTTAGACCTTCAACAGAGAGTTGCGTGTGTGCAAACTCAAGTGATAATTGTATGGATTGAAACAAGCACCCTGTGATTGGTAACCAAGATTGACAATTATTTCACTAGGTTGGGCTTCACCAAAAGTGAAGCAGATGCAAACCTTTACCATATTGTGGTTGAAGGTAAATTATTGATTATAGTATTATATGTCGATGATTTAATTCGAATAGGTGATGAGAAGTTGGTCAAATCTTGCAAAGAGGGTCTTGCAAGAGAATTCGTGATGAAGGACTTGGGGCTCATACGTTATTTCCTTGGTATGGAAGTATGCCAAGCAGATGAGGAATTGTTTGTCTCTTAGAGAAATTATGCCAATGAGATACTGAATAAGTTCCACATGGAGAGAAGCAAACCCATGAAGACTCATCTAGCAAAAAATTGTAGGAAGGAAGACGCTACTTCAAGTGAAGTAGTGGAGGCTACTATTTATAGGAAAGTTGCGGGTTCACTTATGTATTTGATGACTACACAACCAAACATATGTTTTTCATTTAACCAGCTTAATCAAGCAATGGTTAATCCAACCAAACTATATTGGAAGGCAACTAAACATGTGTTGAGATAGCTCAGAGGCACCACTCAGTTTGGTCTTTGGTACAAACGAATAGAGGGAGTGAAGCTACAAGGATTCATAGATGTAGATTAGGCAAGGAGTCCATGCAACAGGAAAAGCACATCAGGGGGAATCTTCAGTATTGGATCAGCAACAATTTCTTGGTACAATAGGAAGTAGAGATTAGTTGCACTCAGTTTGGCAGAAGTAGATTAAATGGTTGTTAGTCAAGCAACTTGTGAGTTTATCTAGATGAGGAAGATCATCGTTGGGTTATTTGGTCAGCAGATGGATCCTACAGTGATTTATTGTGACAATCAAATTTGTATCAAAATATCTGAGAATCCAGTTTTTCATGATCATTCCAAGAATGTCAACATCCGGTATCACTATCTACGAGATTGTGTGCAGAGGAGAATCATGTTGTTGGAGTACATTCCTACAAAGGAAAATGATGCAGACATCTTAACTAAGGAATTTTCAAGAGGCAGATTCGAGTTGCAGAGAGGCGGGATTGGGGTATCTGATAATCCCTTTCTTGTTGAGAGGGAGTGTTGAAAATGCAATGATAAAATACTAATTTAATTTTTTCCTTGAATTAAATTAGGAATAAAATAGTAATTCCACATCACAAGACAACTTGTATGAGTTAAATAAGTTAATTTGACTTAGTTGGCTCAGTTAATTCGATTTGAGGGTCTAACTTGAGTCATGTAGACTGTCTCCTACTTTATAGGGGCCTTGGTTGAGTTTATTTTGAGTTGTAATTAATTAATTAAGTTTAACCGAGTTAAATTCAGTTAAACTAGTTCCAACTGATGGAGGAACTAGTAGGAGATCAGACAGTGGGGAATTGCTTCATTTGTTCAACCATTTAACTGATGATTCACTCATAAATAACTTATATATGTCAAATCTAAGAGTTAACCAATTGATATTGGAGTTCAATGGATATGTATTATCATTTGTATAATAATCTGAATTGTATAGGTGGTGCATGTAGTTAGAGGAAGGCCTATGAGGATTACGCAATTCATATTGAGAAATTTCCCTAATTAATAGGGGGATAATTCCCAAGGAAACAACACAAGGAAATAGGGACTTGGGCAAGCCAAAATTTGGTTAAGTATTGGCCTAGGATTGTCTAGGAAGAAGTGAGACAGATAGAGATAATGTAGAGGTTGCTCGGGTTTGAGCAAAGCATTGTAATATTCTCATATTTTCTTACTAATGCAATATACATATAGGAGGGGTTTTTAGTTGTGGCTTTCCCTGAGAAATCATTGTGTAATGTGTTGATTGAATTCTTTCTCTTGTATTCTTCGTGATTTCTCGATCGATTAATTGTTTCCAGTGATGTGTAAAGTAGATTCAAGTCTTTTGTTTTAGAAAATTACATAAGCAGTTTGAATCTACAAGGAATTTCTATAATTCAATACTGTGTCAGGAAAGAATATTGTGGTCCTAGGATTTGTGTTCAAGAAAAATATTGGGCATATTAGAGAAATTGCTACCATCGATGTCTTCCATGGGTTGTTGGGGGCATGGCATAATTGAGCATCTACAGAACAACTAAAAACCTCACCCATTTGTATCAGATATATTGGAAATGTGTTAGTTTATAATTGGATGGAGGAAAACGAAAATGAAAAACTCCTATTAGATGGGGTGAACAGTGTCTTCCCACCCCAAGCCCGCAGAGGAAACACATATTGGCGTAATTATATATTTTAAGTTACAAGTATCATATTACACAACTTACCACCATGTCCATAATACCATATCATATTTAACAATTTACCAAATATTGCATAACACTATATTCTACAACACATGCTACATCATAATTATTTAAAGATCATGTCTTCAACATTATCGTTTCAATGGATACCTGATAATCATCTATGTCATTCATTAAAATATTTCATTGTTATCATCTACGGCATTCATTAAATTAGTAAATGTTGTATTGTTATTTATTTTTCTTGTATTATGGTGATGTAGTAAATTACAATGCTTTATTAAGTTTTTGGGACGAGGGGATGGAAATTGGAAGACATATATAGAGATATGAAGGAGAAACTTCAAATTTTGGGAAAATTCAAAAGTGACTAGGACGTTAAGGTGTATATATTTTTACAATAGAAACATGATTGAGATACAAAT
The DNA here is from genome assembly GCA_031772625.1 of Pinus tabuliformis. NCBI lineage: Eukaryota > Viridiplantae > Streptophyta > Pinopsida > Pinales > Pinaceae > Pinus > Pinus tabuliformis. The sequence goes on along the minus strand of CM062805.1, from coordinate 522,182,909 downwards.
TTGAATTCAATCATGAAATACATTTATTCATACATCAAAAATGATTCAACGAAATAGAAATAGTAAAATATTGTATACATTGATTTAAATTCATGATTCATTATTCTAGAATCTTATTAGTACTAAGAAAAATAGTATATATTAAAATCTAAATATTAAAATAATAAATTCAAATTACTCAACTAAAAAAAATAGTAAAAAGTTACAAGTCAAATACTTACGTGATTTACGGTCATCAGTATTGAGAGTCAAGACTCAAAAGTTGAAACTAAAAATGAGCAATGGAAAATGAACCAATGCTATCTGAACCAGACTAGTGATCGAACTGATCGACCCCGAAACTAGGTATTGGAATGAAAAAATGAACCAAAAAAATAGTCAACCAAAAAATACATAAATATTCAAATTTTGGAAAAAAAAAAGCATACATATTCATGTGCATTCACATGAATCCAAACCATTATACACAAATATGCAAAATTTATCATATATATCGCAAGAGTACATATAAAAAAATAATTTGATCTAGCGAACCACAATCAACATTTTGGGAACAACCCGCTGCCTAACGATGAGATTTGTTGCACTAAGACTTTCTACAACTAGCAACCCCAAGCCCTGAATCAACTACCTTTTCTAGTGAATCCTTCCTAAGCTAAAATTCTCCTAGGAAAAGAATGTATGACATCCTCCTTCTCATCCATTAAATTTAACAATTTGTTCCAAAAATGGAAGGAAAATATTCATGCAGGTAATTCATGTGTCATCACGAAAATTTCTATTTTTCATCTTAATTGTTTCTTAATTTAAGTTTTTTCATAATTGACTATTGCTTATTTTATTCTTTCTTTTATTAACTTGACTTGAGTGGAGTCGATTGGCATCTTGTTGTTTAAGGGTATGTAGTGGGAGTATTTACTAAAGTAAATGACCAAGCTCCTTCACGTGTTTCTCTCTACTTCTAGAACATCTACTTTTTCTTTTGTTAACTAAAAAATTTATTGTTGATGCATTATGAGTAGCACAATAATGTTCATTCTTGTGAACTTTGGAGGTCACCAATACTAAGGAGGTTATATTACATTGAATAGACTCCTCATGACTTCAAATATTTCTCCTAATTTCCATAACATCCCTATGATTCATGATATCTAAACTCAAATCAAAGATAAGTGAGTGTGACAAAGTGAAATTGGAGCCAAGATTATTAACCCCCACCCTCAAGGGAGGCTCTTTATTCCATAAACCTAAAATTATAACAATAAGCTATAAGAAGTTGTAACTTGAATTAAAGATACCAACACACTCAATCCCAAATGTCACCAAAACATATTCCAAACATTTAATAACCAAAGTACATAAAGACAATGTCTAATTATTAATGGTATATAAAACTACAAAGGAGTGAATGCTGCAAAATTAAAAGAAGAGAGATACCCTACATAAGAACCTACTTTTAGTCCAAGTCTGATACCTAGAGGAAAATTCCAAATATTGAAATCCAAATGTATTTCAAACAACCAAGCACACACTATAACTTGTATATCAAAATTTCAATGAGACAATTTAAGATCAAATAAGTCTATTACCTGTTGGAATTGGATTTTATTAAGAGGCCTATCAAAGTCACTATGAATTCCATTCAAGTTTTTTTCCATTGTCACACCTTGCCAAAGAGAAACCATAAAAACAAGTTCAATAAACCAAATAATGTTTAGTTCCCACATGTAGATGGGATGGGGGTCACATCCTTGCATATCACCTTCGCACACTTGAGGACTAATATGATAGGTGTTGGAGCATGTGTTAGCTAATGGACATGTGATATCGCTTGGCACAACAAACCTTAGATACTTAGGGGATATAACCATACATTCACCCCCAAATTCAAAACCCTTAGATTTAATGTGGTTGCATCGTTGGCTAAATTAAATCAAATTGATAATTAAATACTCACAAGACCTCATAAAATGTTACCTTTATTCAATCATTAACCTCTTTGTTTAAATTTTAAAAATGATAAGAGAAAGCTTGTTGTCCATCAAATTTGATTTCACAATTATTGATTTAATGATGACACTTGAGTCTTCAATACCAATCAAATATTTTGTGTTAAATTCCTTTGCAAGGAGGAACCCTTAGTGAAGAGCATAAACCTTTACTTGGTTGTTTTTTATAGCATAGCCTAACAAAATGAATTTTAGCCTTTTTTGTCGAAATCCAACAACACAATGCTTGGTGAGATCATAATGTTTTGTTGTGTAAATGGATTTTTAATGGAAAAATGGATTCAACAACTCGGAAAACCTCTGGGGTACTTTGTTATGAACCATGCAACTTAAAAAATATAAGAAGCTAATAATTACAGTCCACTTCGTGAGGGAAACCTCCTTTTCCAATGAATACAATGTATAAAACAAGATTTGACGACCCTAAGACTAGGTCTCTTTATTATATAAATAGGAGAGGGAAAAGTACAATTATAAGGAAATGGTAGAATGAAAGGTTCTTATAACAACCCTAGGTTAAAAGTTCATGTAACAAAATATAATAAAGGAAAAATAATACCAAGGTTATGGGACAAGTATTCCAAGCTGAATGTTGGGCAAAACTCTATAGTGGGCATCACTTGTTATTTATTATGGCTAGAAAAATTGGCAAGGGCATTGGAAAAGGCAAGAGGCATTAAATGACATTTATTTATGAAAATAAAGGAAATGGGAGAAAACGGAGATGAAGGATCACATATTTGCATGAGAAGGAAAATTGAAGAGAAAATAGTGGAAAATGAAGAAAATAGAGACCCCAAGGCTTTTGACGATCAGTTCGCAACTTTTTTCAGTTGAGCTTTTGGTGGTTTAGCTTTTGTCAGTTTAGTTGTGGGGCTCTCTTTTATTCTCTCATACTTTTACACACAAAGAGAATTCTTTGAGCACTCTAACATTGGAGAAAGGAAGGCAATGGAAAGACAAGGAAAGCTAAGGGAGGACAAGGAAATAAAAATACAAGAAAGGAAGGTTGGATCAAGCAGCTTCAGCAGGAGGATTTTATAGGTAATAGGTTGCATGAGTGATTTCCTAGCTGAGGTGTGAATGCATGGTACATGCATTTGTTAATTTGGTTTATTTTTTTTTTATTGGCATGGGTTTTTTTGGGTTTGACAATTGTTTCAACTTTGCCTTGTCATTTTTTGGATAGCCATGGTGTGATGGGAATATTTTCTAGTTGAGCATTGGCTTTCTAGAAGGTTTTTGAACCAGGTGAGGTGGTCTCAGGAAAATTCCCAAGGGTTGGGGGTGGAGATGGTTTTATCCTATAAGCCCTTGACAAGTGGGTGGAGACAAGAAAATTCCTCAAGGTAAGGGTGAAGAAATTTTGAGGCATCTAATCTTGTTTTGGCTTTGTGATCTTTTGACCCATTTTGGTGAGATAGCGGTAACCTGAGGGTGGAGGTGGTTTAATCTCCAAAAATCCCTTGGTTTTTATGTCTTGAGATCCCACATTCATGATTGGAATATGGCACGGGGGTGATTGGATGAAAGAAATATTTGGTCCAACCTAATCTATGGTTGGGTGGTACGTGGAAGTCCCTGACTTGGTTGGATTTTTCACAAGTTAATAAGAGTTATTTTCCTATTGTAATCTATGGGCACTAGTACTTGTTATTATGATGATTTGATGGTTAATCTATCATTGTTAATAATATGGTCATACATTGACTATAAGGATGGATTTGTAATATGATATATCTATGACTTGTTCATGATTTGATAAGTATATGAATGGTTAATGAATGCATGGAATAACAAGTTCTATTGCAGCTAATATGATATGGAATTAGACCTTCTTAATGATTATCAAATGGACCACAAAACCATATGATTAGATATGCATTCATGACCTATAACTCTTATGTTATCCATATGTTTTGATGAAATGCCTACTATGGATTAGGCATGTTTAGAGTGAGTTCTTGTTCAATTTTTGGATGAATCACTTAATCATTATTTCATACATCATTCTGAGAAGTTACAGGTAGTTTTGGGCAATGGTCTGGAGACTAGCCTAGAAAAGTGGCTCAAATCTCGGGATTGCACCCTCTGAACTGGATTATTTGGGCTGCAACCACATGGAAGCAGTGTTGTGCATGTGGTTGGAGGGTCATAACCCCACCCTTACAGGCTTGTGCATGTGGTTGGGGTGTTAGGTCATAGAAAATAACTTCAAATTATAGTTTGGTCACTTGGGGTGGTTATTTGGCCCCTAAGTGTCCTATAAGCCTTAAGGGATGTCTGTGAATTGTCAGTTGTCGGCCCCACTTCCATAACTGAAGCTTGGAAGTCGGGTCATGTCATAATAGCACTCTACTTCACATTTACCTGGAGTGCTTGTAAAAGTGAGTAAATGTGGGGTGGCATTGTTATAGATTGGTATCATAACAAGGTTCAAATACTTAGACTAGATGGGCTAGATGCATGTCGTTATGCACGCATTGTCATGACTATGGTTATCATGCATGAGGTCATTGTATGCAATTAGTATTATCATTCATGATGTCAACATATTGATATGTTCATGTATATATGTGTGTATTTGTGTGTGTGTGTGTGTGTCATGCTAATCTAGATTGATTTTGTAGATGAGATAGCCTCCCCTGAACTTCACTAAGGTTATATATGTGTGTGTGTGTGTGTGTCGTGCTAATCTGGATTGATTTTGTAGATGATATAGCCTCCCCTGAAATTCACTGAGGTATGTTGATTATGTTTATATTTGGTTATTTGACATGGTATGTTTACAGGAAGAAGAGTGTCAGTGATGACTAGCAGAATGGTGGTACAGTTCACGAGACTCTCCTTATAGATCAGTTGAGAAACATGGGCAAGAGTAATCTCCTGACATAACATGTACCTTGAGAATTCTAAAGGAAATAATTTCTTGGGCACAGGAAAATAAGGCAGAGGTCAATGCAGTTATCCTTCAGATCTTATCATATTTGCAGAGACAGTGACAACCACATATCAGTTATGTACATGAGGAAATAAATAATGGGGTATATGGTAGAAAGTATCATGGAGAGCACAGGTTGGACAAGGATGACACAGTTAAAGATGGTAGGTTCTTGGATACACCTGGCAGGAAAGGCAGTGGTTATGGGTTCTATTCTAGTTCTAGTTCAAACAGGTATCATGGTCATCATCGCTATCATCCTTGCAAGAGGAGTGAGAGGGGATAATTTCCAGATGAGTTCAAGAAATCCAAGCCTCCTACATTCAATGGAGATTTGAATAAACTAGAATATGTGGAATCATGGTTGCTTGGAATGAAGAAGTTGTTCAAGCTGAGTGATTATTCAAAGAATATGAGTCATTTTCAATCTCAAGGGAAAAGTGGACATATGGTGGGAAGATGTGAAGCATGTCAAAGGCATCAGGATAGAGGATTTGAGTTGGCGTGAGTTCAAAAGGATTTTCCAGAATAAGTACTTGTTAGAGAGATACTATGATGGTAAGGCTAAGGAGTTCTGTGAATTGAATATGGGATCTATGACAGATGAGGAGTACACAACTAAGTTTCTAGAATTGTTGAGGTATCTGTCTTACCTCAAGCATGATAAGATAAAGGTTAAGAGATTTATCAGTGGACTTCCATTAGCATTCAAGGATCGGATTGAGTATGATGAGCCTTGGTTGCTGGAGGAATTCACTGAGAAGTTGAAGCACTGTTATGAGCAATAGAAGCGTAAGTCTAAGCCTAAGAGATATTGGAAAGGGAATAAAAATACCAAAGGAAAGTGGCCATTGAAGTGAGCAAGACCTTAAGATGCAGGTGAGAAGGATAAGTTGCTCTTTATAAGAGGTTTAATGTGGTATAGAAGGGACATGGACCTCAGCCTAGAGAATAGTAGAATAAGGGTAGTGGCAGAAATCATTGCAGTGTTGGATTTATGGCAAAGATCATCACAAGAAGGATTTTCCGTTGTGTCAGGGTGGCAAACCTCAAATCTATAGTGCTCAGGAGGCACAGAGAGTTGGGGATGTGGGCTAGAGAATTTCTCAGATCTATGCAACATTTGATAAAAAACAGGTAGATCACTAGGCATCCATTATTGAAATGGAAAGTAAGATTTTTGATCAAGTTGTTTCCATTTTGATTGACCTTGGATCTAATTATAGTTATGCTAATACTAACCTGGTGGATAAGTTTGGTTTGAGAAAATAAGTGCATGCACATTCTTGGTTGGTGCAGTTGGGTACAAGGACCAATAAAAGAGTTTATCATTGGGTGAGGGCTTGTGCATTTGAGCTAAATGGTATACATACATCAACACATCTAAATGTGCTTCCATTAGGATCATATAGTATGCTTCTGGGTATGGATTGGTTTTACCTTCATAGGACTAAGGTAGATTGTTATGAGAAGGATATTGAGTGCTTGGATGATGATAGAGGAAAGAGAATCTTGCAGGGAAAGAAGAAGCCTACATTAGCAAGAATGGTTACACCTATGCAGGTAAAGCGCAGTTGTAGGAAAGGGTGTGTATTGTTCACAGTGCATGTTTCCAGTGACAAAGGTGTTTCCAGGAAAACTAGTGTCTTTTCGATCTGCTAGTCCCACTAGGATTGGTAGCTATCCTAGAAACAAACAATCAAAGCAATTTGCGATTTCCTTTATGTATGATAGATAAGAGAGAAGCAAAGGGACCAACCTAGATCTTCCACTTGACTCCTTGCTTGATTTCTCTCTCCCTTGATAGAGCTTGTGCCTCTTCTCCTACTTATCCAGCTCAGTGAATACCTGTAGAGACGAAGTAACAAAACACCATCAAATCATCTTGATCTATTATATCATAAACAATGCAGAATCAGAAATACATTGAACATACAATAACATTCATAAATAACAACATTCACAAATACACGATTGTATGGAGGAAAACTCAAAGAACTTTATTAATAATAGAAGGGAGAATTACAACCTAGCCATCTGATCCAGCATCATCCTCCCATCATCAAAGCCCTCTTCACCTCATGAAAAGCAAGATCACCCAACAATACAATGCCCTTTCTCAAAGACAAACTATCAGCACTTCCTTAGAAATTACCAAATTCCATCCCTTAGATCTCTCAGATGAGGGATCCATTTATAGATGTCTGCAAGGGTGTGATTCATCTCTAGGTTTTTGATTAGTGTCATTCCACTTGTTTTTCTTGGTTCCACTTGGAGATTTCTTGGATCTCTTACTCATCCCTGGGCGAATTCAGAGAGGCAAGTCTCATAGGAGAAGTTTCTGGAAGATTCCATGAGCATCCACTTAGCAAACTGTCTCGGAAATTTTTCCATCCTTGCTCATCGCACCCCACAAAAGGCCTCTTCAGTATGCATCACACCTTGACATTGGAGCAGCCAGTATGGTCCAATTTTGGCCAGTTCTGAGTGGTTTTTCAGGTGGAACTTTTGGGGAATGATGTAATCAGTTGACCATGATCTTTTAGGGTATGAAACAACACTTTTAGGGGTTAAAGAGCCCTTGGTTTATTGACATATAAGATTGGGGTTGCGGTGCCCAAATATGTCTATAACAGTTGCCCCCTAAAGCATGAAGTCGTAAATCTTTTGATGTCGAGTGAAATGCTTTACCATGAGGATCCGAGGTATTCGAACTGGAAGGTGACCAGTATAAGATACAATACAATAAATCATCATCATATTATTTTCATGATCTATCTGAGGTGGGAATGTCCATGCTCAGCTTTATAAATTCATTTTCATGTACATAGGACAAATAATTGTCTGCAGTTGCAGACTGGTTCTTCTTATGAAGAGTCATCTTCCCTGGCTTAGACGACTATTTGTGCAGCTTCTGTGTACATTTGATGTCTTTATATCCCTGAATATTTTGTAACCCAAATGGATAAAACTAGATATGGGGTCTTCAAACTCGTTCAATCTTCGCCCGATGTACAAGTCGATCCATGTGAAAAGATGTCCTGACGTCGAACATGGAAAGACATTGCCTGATTACCAGCCAATAATGTAAGTTGTTAACAGGCGCGAGAGGAATCACCAATAATGATAATGACCCTCAAGGTACTACAGTACAATTCACGTGGTGTGAATATATGATCCGATGTCGAACACCACGCAAAATATTTCGGTCGAAGGCCATTAATGTAAACCTGTTGCCAGAAGTGAGAAACTTGCCATTAAGGCATGCAAGCTTCAAAGTACTAAAAGGGTTGTTTCTAAGTCAACTTCTTGGATAATGAGCTGATGTCGACAAGAAGTGACCCGTCGTAGGAGGGCCTTAATGTATCCCACATCTACGACATGAAACGAAGCAAATGATTTTCTGGAGGTGAAAACGATCGATGACACAAGGTTCAGGAATGGCGGTCATGAAAAATGGAGGTTGAAGGTATTGCAGTGGATGAGGCATTAACTGGATGGTGAATTCTTTGAATGACTTCTCTTGAACATATCGGCGACACTGAGATGGATTGGTAGCGTTAACCCCAAAATATGGATGGTATGGAGGACCAATGGTGATATGACCAGTGAATGAAATAACCCAACCCGACTCAATCATGGTGATGGAGTGAAAGTGTCATGTTCAAGAGCGACCTGCTACCATAAAATTCTTCAAGTTTTCTTCCCTTTTTCCCCAGTCATTGCTGACTAGTACCTCTTTATTTTTGTCAAGCTTGAGGAGGATAACATATGCTTGTTCTATAATTTTCCCTTCGAGCAAACCTGTCGCTATGTTTTAGCGAGTCTAGCGACAGTGAAACTCATTCTTGCCTGGGTGGACAAGTTTTTCACTATTGTTTTAATGAGTTTAACAACAAAGACAACTCGGTCCTTTTCATGTTTATAGAGTTTGAAAAGAGACGAAAAGAGAACTCCAGTAGTTCGTTTTCGTAGCATAATCCCCTAAGTCCGAAAAATATTAAAATAATACAAAAGGGATGAATTTTTCGATCACTTTAGCGATCTGGAAAAGACAAGTGCTCGAACTTTTTCATGAGATAATCCCTCAGGTCTGAAAATTTTAAAATATACAGGAGGGATGGCACTTCCAATCACTTTAGCAAGCTGGAGAGGCCAATTGCTCGACAATCTTTTCATATTTAGCGAGTCTAAAAAGGGTTTAAAGTGGACTCGTTTTTGAGGAATGAGTGGCGTTTCAGGGTAGCAACTGGTTCCGAGTGAGCTTGGAACTTCTCAAAACATGGTGATGTGAAGAGGGTGGCTAACGAGACCACTCATTGTAGTTGTTCCTCAAAAAGGTAAACAATCAAGTGGAAGTGTATGATCGGCCAAAAGAATGGAGGTGATGGCAGGAACACAACCAAGGCTCAAAAGGCTGATGTAAGGGAAATCAAAAAGGTTATTTACCAAAGGTGGGTTCATTTTTTAATGAGCTTGAACTCTGGGGGAACATATGCTCATTTGGCAGGTTCATTTTTTAACGAGCTTGAACCCTGCGGAAACATTTCTCATTTGGCAGGTTCATTTTTTAATGAGCTTGAACCTTGCGGAAACATTTCTCATTGGTAGGTTCATTTTTTAATGAGCTTGAACTCTACAATAACATATGCTCAGTTTTCCTTTTTATGTAAGCTAGGAACGACCAAGCTAAAAAGCTAGAAAAAACTAGAAAGCTAAGGAACTACTGAGGTTAGGTAGGATGGTTTCGTTCGCGGAACGGTTCAAACACTTCCTTTGCTTCATCTGCAGCATAGACAAAGGTGAATGGTGGATCAGACCAATCACCTAACCTAAGAAGTTGAAAAAACTAAAAAGCTAAAAAATGAAATTGGTCATTTTTCACTTGCATAAAAAGGTTTGCATGCCCCCGGGCATCGAGAAAAGGAGAGTCTCTAGTAACCATATGGGAATCACTGAGGTTAAGCAGAATTTTTTTTGTCAGCGATTAGACAAAAACACTTCCTTGGCTTTGTTCACCAATTAGACAAAGGTGAGTGGTGTGTCAAACCAATCACTTAACTCACAGGGAAATTCATATGGTAGGATGGTTTCGTCAGCGGTTAGACAAAACACTTCCTTAGCTTCGTCCACAGAGTGGAAAAAAAGTGAATGGTGTGGGATGGCACTTCCAATCACATAACCTACAGGGAAGCCTATCTTTTCAGCTGGGTTTTTCTGCCAAATGGACAAGGGTGCATGCCCCCTAAGCTTCGTTACATTCACCGGACTACTCGCAGTAATTAGGTGGATGGAAAGAAGGTTGAAGAGACACTCTAGACGCAAAAGGACCATTTAGGGATGATGTTTGACTTGAAGTTGTGTTTGAACCGGGAAATGAAAGCTGGTCAACAGTGAAAATTTTTCCTTCATGCCGGAAACACATCACTCGAAAGAGTGTTGAAACAATAGTGTCCATGTTGTAAACATAGTCACGTCCGAGGAGTAGGTTGTAATCTAACGGTCCTTGGACTACCATCACATTCAAGTGAACGGTTTTCCTTCTCAAATTTATCTGCAACTTAGGAAGGATCCCTAATGGTCGAGTGGTTCCTTTATTAAAGCCTGACAAATTCTGTGTAACAGGCATAAGCGATGGTGAACCAAGCGCTTTCCAAGCAGTTGAGGAAAGGATACTCACTGATGCCCCTTCATCTATGATAGTGCTAGACACGATCATTTTGTAAACTTGTACTATGATACGGAATGGTACATTAGAAGGAAGGTGGGATCTTGCTAGTCGATTCCAATCAAAGGAAGTAACCAGACTGCTCGGAGGGGGTACTGAATAAACGATTGAATTAACCCCTTGAGTAGCGGGAACTAGGGGATTCTCTTCCTGTTGTGAATGAACGGGCGAATTTCCCCCAAGTTCATCGGGCTCTGAAGTAACAAAAATAATTTGAACAGTATCGTTCTCACTCTCTTCGGGAGTGGTATCATCTGAAGGTGGACCTTCTGAAGGCAAAACTGGGTCGACTGCCATCTCGACCTATTGTCTTTGGTCCGGTATGGACTCAGAAGATTCACTCTCAATGATAGGTGTTTCGACCGACGATTGAGTTATGTCAGTCAGATTTTCAACTAGTAAAGGACTTGGGGAGAGTTTCTTGTATCCAGATGGAAGTCGCTATAGTGAAGCAGGACGGTTACGCAAGACTCTTTTGGCCTCATCCAAAAAATGACAATAGGGAAGGTGATGGTCTCCTTCACATAATCCACATGAAATTTTGACCTTTCCTCTTTGTCCATGAACTTCATTTTCACTAGTTGATGGTGTGTTGTCAACATGATCACCAGAGGTTGATGACACCGGACGGTGTGAGTGGGGAGACCATTCTCTCAAGATCCGCAGAAGGCAAGGACAATCTCGATGAAAATGGTTTCCTCTGCAAATTACACAAGGAAATCTGGGAGATTTAGTGTGCGGATTTTCACCAGATGATTCATGGTTGCCCCCTTGCTTAACTGACTTCTTCTTCTTCTTCTCCTTCCCTTTCTTCTTCTTCTCAGTCACTCGGTTACTAGCATCACTATTTTCACCAAGTGAAGAGGAAGAAGGAGAGGGAAAAACAAACGAAGTAGAAGGTGAAGGGTCAACTTCAGTATCAACTGGTCGCTGATTCGATTGTTGAGGAATTACGGTATTTTGAATGACAAAGGTTGAGAAAAGCCATACCGGCAGACCAATTTTGATTCCTGGAAGGGACAATGTGGCCATATACGGAGCACCAATATTTCCCCAAGAAGAGAATGGACTAGGATTCCCTTCAAGAGGGATTCCTTGATTGGTGGACTCTGTTATCTCAACCTAAGATCAACGAACGAACAGTAATGTTATTCCGAAATTGATAAATTTTAATGATGCTTTGACACAATTTTTTTCTTTTTCAATTTTTAAGAGTCGAGAAAAAGATAAAGATGACTCTAGTCGCCTTCGATTTTTAATGAGCCTGAAGTGACAAGTGCTCAGATGGACCTTTTCTTTTAAGGAGTCGAAAATGAATGAAAGTGACTACTCTAGAGATCTAGATAGAGGGATTACCAAACCAATCGCAAAACTACAAAATACACCTTGGTGATAAATTAATGAGAAATTACCAAGGACTTATGTATGGCAGTCAATCTTCCCGCATGTTGTGTTCAGTGCATTGCAATCGATAGGGCGGTAGACATGGCTTCCTATGGATAAAGGATATAAGCCTATTGTGGTCTCCCAATATATACTCGACGGTGCGAGGAGCACAAGTCCGTGCTAGCACTTGTTGTATCAAAGAGGAGGAATCACCCAACCTTCAATGAAAATGATAGTTGCTAGATTTTAAGACATCGGAGCACGTCTCTAGCCTAGACCTCTAGATGTGTTGCGTTAGGTTGCAAAGCATTGTTGAGTTCATTGAAATTTATTTTAGATTTGATCTTGTTTATAAGTTTGCCTTTCAAGGCTCACCGCGTGATGTAGATGTAAAATTCCTAAATATGCAATCTAAAATGATAAACAATAGTTGTTTATTTTTAGTAATGAAAATCCTAGCTACTAAGGACAGAAGATTATGATTCTTTCAAACAAAGAGCGAAGAGCACACACTAAATGCACTTTTCCTAAATCATTTTTTGCACATAGTCTAAATTCAAATGCAAATGCATGTATTTGTTTTTCGTTCCCTTTAATGTGAAAAATGCCAAAAAGGAAAACTAAGTATAGATTTGAAATATTTTCTTCAAAGCGACATTTCGACAATTTCTTTTCAAAATAGAAAGGAAGACTAAACGACACTTTTTGATTTCGAATAGAGAATGCTTTCGACACTTCAAAATATCAACAAATCAAATCAAATACATGACAAAAAAGTTCAATCGACTATCCAAGGAAAGAAGACTCAACGACACTTCTCTTTTTGATACAAAATGATAGTTACGACAATTCGATTTAAACAACTTTCCTACAACGGATTGAAAACGATGGAAAAATACATAAAAACATTTGCTAATCCTAATCAATGGAGGCTGAACTATGTAAAGCAAGGAGGCTTCAACAATGAGATATTGTTCATAAGCAGCAAAACAATTGAACAGAGCTGAAAACAAGGACAAAAAACCCAAATTTCAAGGAGAGAAATAGGATTACTCAGTCATCACACCTGTGCTTCACAGAAACAGGGATGCATCTCACCTGCTACACTTGGGAAGTGCGATGCATACTGGCTTCTAGTGATAGACAGTGCGATGGGCCAGGGAGCGCAACTGAGGTGGGTTTTGGCTCAAATTTGCAGCTGAATTCAGTGAGTTAAGCTGAGCTATTATGAACAGTAAAGAACAAAGTACAGGGGTATGATCTTGGAAGGTTATTGAGCTACCAAAAAGGTATCTAGAATTCTTGTAAGTCATATGTTCAAATCATAAACTAAACCAGAGATTGATTGAAGTAGCATTCATCTACTTTGCAATTGCAGAGCAAGAGCAGTTCGAAGGCTATCCAGCTAACTTCAGGCTCCGTCTATATTTTATCAAATAAACAATCAACAACAAACAAACAAACTATTCAATCCCCAGTGGAGTCGCCATTTTGTTTCCGGGAAAACTAGTGCCTTTTCGATCTCCTAGTCCCATAGGATTGGTAGTTATCCTAGAAACAAACAATCAAAGCAATTTGTGATTTCCTTTATGTATGATAGATAAGAGAGAAGCAAAGGGACCAACCTGGATCTTCCACTTGACTCCTTACTTGATTTCTCTCTCCCTTGATAGAGCTTACGCCTCTTCTCCTACTTATCTCGCTTAGTGAATACCTGTAGAGACGAAGTAACAAAACATCATCAAAGAATCTTGATCTATTATATCATAAACAATGCAAAATCAGAAATACATTGAACATACAATAACATTCATAAATAACAACATTCACATACACGATTGTATGGAGGAAAACTCAAAGAACTTTATTAATAATAGAAGGGAGAATTACAACCCAGTCGTCTGATCCAGCATCATCCTCCCAGCATCAAAGCCCTCTTCACCTCATGAAAAGCAAGATCACCTAACAATACAATGCCCTTTCTCAAAGACAAACTATCAGCACTTCCTTACAAATTACCAAATTCCAGCCTTTAGATCTCTCAGATGAGGGATCCATTTATATATGTCTACAAAGGTGTGAGTCATCTGTAGGTTTTTTATTAGAGTCATTCCACTTGTTCTTCTTGGTTCCACTTGGATATTTCTTGGATCTCTTACTCATCCCTGGGCGAATTCAGAGAGGCAAGTGTCATAGGATAAGTTTCTGGAAGATTCCATGAGCATCCACTTAGAAAACTGTCTTGGACATTTGTCCATCCTCACTCATCGCACCCCACAGACGGCCTCTTCAGTATGCATCGCACCTAGCTAGTGTAGAAGTTAGTATGCATCGCACCTTGACAGTGAAGCAGTCAGTATGGTCCAGTTTTGGCCAGTTTTGAGTGGTTTTTCAGGTGAAACTTTTGGGGAATGATGTAATCAGTTGACCACGATCTTTTAGGGTATGAAACAACACTTTTAGGGGTCAAAGATCCCTTGGTTTATCGACATATAAGATTGGGGTTGCAGTGCCCAAATATATCTATAACAAAAGGGAAGGTTGTTGAGGTCATTGAAGTCTTAAAGAGGTAACTTGTTTTGCAGCAGTTTCAAGATGTATTCCTAACAAGGATTTCAGAGTTACCGCCTCACAGGGAAGTGGAATTTTCTATTGAGTTGGTACCAAGAGCAGCACTAGCATCAAAGGCACCTTACAGTATGAGCACTCCATATTTAGTGGAACTAAAGTTGCAGTTGAAGAAAATGCTTCAAAAGGGATAAATAAGGCCAAGTGTATCGCCTTAGGGTGCATTAGTGTTGTTTGTGAAGAAGAAGGACGATACTCTTAGGTTGTGCATTGATTATATGTAGTTGAACAAGGTGAAAATCAGGAATAGGTATTCATTACCAAGGATTGATGATTTATTTGATTAATATAAGGGAGTAGTGGCATTCTCAAAGATTCATTTGAGATCAAGATATCATCATGTATGCATCAAAGAAGAGGACATTTACAAGATTATTTTATGTACCAGGTATGGGAATTATGAGTTTGTTGTGGTTCCTTTTGGTTTGACTAATTCTCCAGCTACTTTCATGTGTTTGATGAATAATGTGTTGTGTCTTTATCTCGACAAGTTTGTGATAGTATTCATTGATGATATATTGATATATTCCAAGAATGAGGAAGAGCACACAGAACACCTGGTAGAAATGTTAAAATTGCTAAGAGAACATCAATTTTATACCAAGCTTAGTAAGTGCAGTTTATTTCAAACAGATTTTCATTACTTGGGACATGTTCTTTCCAAGGAAGGTATAGCAGTGGACCCAAAAAAGATTAGAGCTATCATGGAATGGGAAGCTCTTAGGAATGTGGATGAGGTCAGATCATTCATGGGATTAGCATATTATTATAGGTGGTTTATCGAGAACTTCTCATGGATTTCCTATCCTATTACATCTTTGCATAGGAAGGGAAATAAATTTGAATGGAAAGAGGAATGTGCAGTTATTTTTGAGCAATTGAAGCAGTTGCTTACAAACACTCAAGTTCTAAAGATTGCAGATCCAAATAAAGAGTTCATGGTGGGTACAAATTCTTGCAAGAGAGGACTTGGTGGAATACTGATGTAGGAGGGACAGGTGGTATACTACGAGTTAAGGAAACTGAATGAGCACGAGAAGAATTATGTGACTCATAATCTTGAGTTGGCAACGACCGTTCATGCATTGAAGATGTGGAGGCACTATCTTCTTAGTATGAGGTTTATTTTGATGAGTGATCATAGTTCGCTGAGATATTTGTTTGGCCAACCTAATCTGAATGTCAGGCAAGCTAGATGGTTGGCCGCACTCAAAGAGTTTGAATTTGAGATCAGGTGCATTAAGGGTAAAAATAACATGGTTGCAAATGCTCTTAGTAGAAGAGTACAAGTAAATCACACTGCATGTATGAGTTCATATGGGATAGATTTGCAGGAGCAGATCTTGTAGGTAGGGAAGCAAGATGACAGGTACCAGTAGTTTAAGCACAGATTACACCAGAAGAGTACAAGTGATCAGGATGTGGATTATCATCTCATGGCAGATGGTTCGGTGAGATTTAGGGATAGGATTTATGTGTTAGACAACATTGATCTCAAGAGGCTTATCTTAAGGTAATTTCATGTTAAATTGTATTTAGGTCACCTAGGATATCAAAAGATTTTGACAGTTGTGAAGAAGTTTTACTATTGGACGAACTTAATAAAGGAAGTGGCTAGATGTTTGGATTGTCAATAGGTGAAAGAAAAGTGCAAGCATCGAAGTTGTTTATTGCAGTTGATTTCGATTCTAGAATGGAAATAGGAGGTCATTTCCATGGATTTCATTACGAGTTTTCCGAGGACATCCAAATAGCATGATTACATTATGGTTGTGGTCGACAGGTTGACCAAGGTAGCTCACTTCATTCCAATGAAGTCTACTAATTCAGCTAGTGGGGTAGCTCAGGTCTTCATCAGGGAGGTATTGAGACTGCATGGTGTTCCTAAGAAGATCATATCAGACAAAGATTCCAAGTTCACTTCCACGTTTTGGAAGGACTCGTTTGCAGGTTCAGGGAAATAGTTAGATTTTAGTACAACTTATCATTCACGGACAAATGGACAGACAGAGAGGGTTAACAAGATTCTTGAGGACATTTTGAGGATGTACGTCATGCATCAGCAACGGAAGTGGGAGGAGTATCTTCCACTAGTAAAATTTGCTTATAACAATGGATATCAAGTGTCTTTGAGGATGAGTCCATTTAAGGAACTTCATGGGTGAAGTTGTAATACCCCCATTAGCTGGATTGATCCAGTGAATAGGGTGTTGAATTGTCTGGACATGTTAGCTGAGATGGAATAGGAAATGCAGGTTATCAAGAGGAATCTAAAAGCAGCACAAGATAAGAAAAAGAGCTATGCAAATTAGCACATGGAATTTAAGGAATTTTAGGTTGGGGAGCATGTGTACTTTCACATCAAGCCCAAGAAGATCTTTTTAAGGATTGGATCATGCGCCAAGTTGGCACCTCAATATTGTGGGATTTTTTATATCCATGAGAGGATTGGACTAGTGGCTTACAGACTTGCATTGTCGCCAATAGTGAAAGTTCGTGATGTTTTCCATGTTTCATTACTTAAAATTTATGTGAAGGATGTTGATCATGTGATTGACAAGTCTATATTTCAGGTGGAGCCAGAAGGATAATTTCAGTCGGAACCTCAGTGCATATTGCAGCGGAAACAACTCATGCTCTAGAACAGAGCAATCAAGCAAGTTAAAGTGCAGTGGAAGCACTTTGGGCTTGGTGAAGCTACATAGGAGGTGGTTGATTAGATGTGGGCTTTGTATCCTTCATTATTTGTCGGTCGAAGCAAAGTATTTTTGGTATATGTACATATCTATGTATGGTTGTTATTCTAAATATCGCGATGAGTTATGTTATAAATCTCTAATAAGTGGTAGGATTGTCATGTTTGTCATATTGGTAATGGTTGCAGTAGTTTTTCATTATAAATACTGCATCGAGTTGTGTTATAAATATCCATAGGCAGTATGTTATGGTTTCAATGGTTTTGATGATCATAGGTGTCATAGAACATCGAGGATGGTGTTCCCCCAAGGGGGAGGGGTTTGTAACAGCTTCTAGTTAAAATTTTATGTAATAAATGAAAATAAAGGCAAAATAAGACCAAGGTCACGAGACACATATTCCAAGTTGAATGTTGGGAAAAAGATCTATAGTGGGTATCACTTGTTGTTTATTATGGATAAGGAAATTGGCAAATGCATTGGAAAAGGCAAGAGGCATTAATTGGAATTTATTTATGAGAATAAAGGAAATATGAGAGAAGGGAGATGAAAGGTCACAAATTTTCATGAGAAGGAAAATTGAAGAGAAAATAGAGGAAAATGAAGAAAATAGAGGCATCAATGATAAAAAGGCTTCTGGGGATTAGTTCACAGCTTTCGTCAGTTGAGATTTTGTTGGTTTATCTTTTGTCAATTAAGTTGTGGAGCTCTCTTCTATTCTCCCATGTTCTTGCACACATAGAGCATTCTTGGAGAACTTTAGCATTGGATAAAGGAATGCAAAGGACAAGCAAGGAAGGTTGGATCAAGCAACTTGAGCAGGAGGATTATGTAAGTAACAGGTTTCATGTGTGATTTCCTATCTTAGGTGTGAATGCAAGGTGCATGCATTTGTTCATTTGGTTCATTTGGTTCATTTGGTTCATTTGGCTTATGGGTTTTTCCATGTTTGACAGTGGTTTCATCCTTGCCTTGCCATTTCCTAGATAGCCATGGTGTGATGGGATTTTTTTTTGGTTGAGCTTTGGATTGTCGAAAGGTTTTAAAACCAGGTGAGGTGGTCTCAGAAAAATTCCTAAGGGTTGGGGGTGGAGATGGTTTTCTCCAGGAATCCCTCGACAGGTGGGTGGAGATAGGAAAATTCCTCAAGGTAATGATGAAGAAATTCTAAGGCATCCAAGCTTGTTTTGGCTTTGTGATCTCTTGACTGATTTTGGCAAGATCGCGGTAGCCTGAGGATGAAGGTGGTTTACTCTCCAGAAAACCCTGGTTGTTTATGTCTTGAGATCCTACATTCATGCTTGGAATATGGCAGGGGGGTGATTGACGGAAAGAAATATTTGGTTTAGCCCAATCTATGGTCGGGTGGTATGTGGAAATCCCTAACTTGGTTGGCTTTTGCACAAGTTAATAAGGGCTATTTTCCTATTGTAATCTATGGGAACTAGTAATTGTTATTATGATTATTTGATGGTTTTTCAATCATGGTTAATAATCTGGTTCTATGTTGGTTATAAGCATGGATTTGTAATGTGTTGTAGCTAAGACTAGTTTAGGATTTGATAAGTATATGAATGGTTGATAAATGCATGGACTAACAAGTGTTATTGCAGATAATATGAGATGGAATTAGACCTTCTCGATGATTATTAGATGGACCACAAACCCCTATGATCATATATGCATTCATGACCTGTAACTCTTATGTTAGCCATGTGTTTGACGAAATATTTGTTATGGATTAGGAATGTTTTGAATCAGTTATTGTTCAAGTTGTGTACGAATGGATTCATCATTATTTCATATATCATTCTCATATTTTACATTTAGATTTGGGTAGTGGTCTAGAGGCTAGCCTAGAAAAGTGGCTCAGATATCGGGATCACACCCTCTGAACTGGAGGATTTGGGCTACAACCACATGGAGGCATTGTTGTGCATGTAGTTGGAGGGTCATAACCGCACCCTTGCAGGCTTGTGCATGTGGTTGGGGTGTTAGGTTAAACAAAATAGCTTCAGCTTAGGGTTTGGTCACCTTGGGTGGTTCTTTGGCCACTGAGCGTCCTAAAAGCCTTGAGGAATGTCTATGAATTGTCAGTTGTCGACCCCATTTCCGTAAATGAAGCTTGGAGGTTGGGTCATATCATATTAGCTCTCCACTTCACATTTACCCTTAGGGCTTCTAAAAGCGGGTAAATGTGGGGTGGTGTTGTTAAAGTTCTAGCCAACATAACAATATAAAAATAAAAGTGTAGTAACTCACTATCTAGGGCTTAATAAGGGGTTTTAGGGTTAACCTAGGGTTTATATAGATCTTAACATTCCCCTCCCCTTCAATAAATTTGTATCCTCAACACTTGACTAATTGTGGGTGTTTTTGCATGAACAACTCATTTTCCCATGTTGCCTCTTCCTTTGGAAAGTTCTTCCATTTAATGAGGTACATAGTAATTTCTCAATTTCTTAGTTTCCTAATCCTTGTTTCCAGTATCATTTCTGGTTCTAGTTTGATTTTCCCTTCTTCGTTACTCTTTAGTAAAATAGTTTATACTAGAACCTTGTCATTGATTTCCTCCTTTAAGTAAGAAACATGGAAGACTAGATGTATATGTGAAGATGAATGCAACTCCAATTTGTAAGACATACTTCCAATCCTCTGCAATGCTTTATAGGGGCAATAATACTTTGGTTTATTTTATTTATTTTTTTGCTTGAGGGACATTTATTTATATGGTTGTAGTCTCATAAATACCCAATCTCCCACTTCAAATTCCCTTATTGTGATGTTTATTTGCTTATTGTTCCATCCTATTTTGTTTTATAACCAAGTTTCCATTCAATAGTTTGAAAAACTTTTGTTGGTGCCCTATGTGTTCCTCCACTACTTGAGCCTTTATAGTCCCTATCAAGGGTGATGTGATGGATGGGGCATGATATCCATAAAGTGCCATAAATAGGGATATTTTTTATGAAGTGTGGAAGGATGAGTTGTACTAGCATTCTGCCAATGGAAACCACTTGAATCATTGTGTACGTTTATTATATTAAAAGAAACGTTGATATGTTTCTAAACATTTATTCATAAAATTAGTTTTCCCATCGAATTGAGGATGGTAATATAAGCTATGAGCCAATTGAGTGCACAAACAGGAAAATAAACTAGTCCAAAAATTTATCGTGAAAATTTGATCTTTGTCACTTACAATAATATTTGGTATTGCATGTAGCTTTTGGATTGTCTCCATGAATGCTTAAGCCACTTTACTTGCTTTAAAATGATGAGAAAGAGAGAAAAAAAGGTATATTTTGTCATTTGATGTACCACTACCATAATGAAAAGTATTTCCTTCATATTTGTGTAAACCTACAGCAAAATCCATTGAAACTTTTCCCAACACTGGCTTGGTATAGCTAAAGGTTATAGGAGCCATGAGTTCTTGATTATATCTCCTTTATTTTGTGGGCATAGCATACATTCAACCACAAACTTTTGCACATCTACTTTAAGGTATTGCAAAAAGAAAATATTTCTTGATCCTATGGTATGTTTTCAAGAACCTTAAATGTCATCCTAGAGGAGAAGTGTGTAATTCTGACAACACATTTTATTTGAGTTGAGAATTATTACATAAGTATAAGTGAGATTGATACCACAACAAATCATTCTTCCACATAAATTATTCTACTGCATCAAGGTCTTCTATATTTGGTGAATGAACTTGCATACATTCTCATATTGTTTCCATTATATCATTATTTCTTCCACCCAATTATATTGCGAAATGGAAATAACACATACTAAAATCTCTGTGTGTTCCTTTGTAGAAATTACGATGTGTATTTGCAACTTATTATGAAGTTTTAATCAAAATCACAAGACACGGCCCTACTCTACTACCTGCGGACATTAATTCACAATTTAGAACAAAAATCTCAAACATGCAATAAGAAATCACACACATGCAAATAGAATTTTTCCCGAGGAAAGAAAACTGCTAGAAACCCCAATGCCTGGTGCATTAATCTTATGAATAGAGATGTATTACAATTTCTTTTCTCAATTGAGCACAACCTACAAGTAAATAACCTGTCTCTCTTCTCACTCAGAAGCTATGACCTAGACTTATTCAATTGCTACCTCTACTAGAGCCCCTATTTCCTTGCACAATTCCTTAGGTTGATCATCAGGTTTCATGCAACAATTGTACTCTGGAATAGTCTACAGCCGATGTTACACTACTTTGGAATCTCCACTAAAATTGGATAACTCAAATTCTCTACATGCCCTAGCAATTTTGGGTTGATTGATCAGTTTATTGGATGATCACTGAGTTTGACTGAAGTACCACTACACAACTGACCTTCCACTAGTTCCTCCAACAGTTGGAACTAGTTTAACTAAAAGAAACTTGAGATAATTGACTTCCATTGCTACAAATTAGCAATCAAACATTCTTAACTAAACTCTAACTCCCTCAGCTCGAATTTATTGAGTAAAATAAATTATACAAGCCATGTCACACAAGTTAATTGCATCTAAGTTAGAAATCAGTGTTTCGGATCACAAAAGTCTTAGATCTTGCATCTAAGTTGTCTGTCGATGTGGAAATTCAAATTTTCTCAATTTAATCAAGGAAAAATCAAATTGATAATTTTTTTTGCTCTTTTCAACACTCCCTCTCAGCAATAAAGGGATTATCAACCACCCCTATCCTGCATCTGTGGAACTCGAAATTCCTTCTTGACAAGGCCATTGTCAAAATGTCAACATCTTGTTCCCCTATAGGAATGTACTTCAACAACATTATCTGCCTCTAGACACAGTCCCATAAATGGTGATACTAGATATCTATATGCTTCAACCAATCGTGAAAAACAAGATTCTAAGATAGCTTGATGCAACTCTAATTATCACATTTGGATCCATCATCTAACCAAACAATCCAACAAGTATCTTTCTCATCCAAATCGCCTCACATGGTGCTTGACTTGTAGCCATGTATTCTGCTTCTTTCGAGCTTAGCGCCACAGATCTTTGCTTCCTGTTGTACCAGGAAATCATTGTGGACCCAACAATGAAAATTCCACCTAATGTAATTTTTTGGTCTAATGGACTCCCCACCCAATCCACATTTGTGAAGCCACACAGCTTCACTCCCTCTGTCTTTCTACGCCATAGTCCAAACTGTGTAGTGCCTCTGAGGTACTGTAAAACATGCTTAGTTTCCTTCCAAAATAATTTGGTTGACCTAACCATACCTTGGATCAGTTGGTTGAATACATATCATATATATGGTTGTGTGTTCACAAGATACATCAGTGAACCCACTAGCTATCGATAAATGGTAGTATCCACTTCTTCACTTGAAGTGGCATCCTCCTTCCTCCAGTTGGCCGTTAGAGGTGTCTCCATTAGTTTGCGACCATCCATGCGAAATCTTTGTAGTATCTCATTTGCATACTTGCCTTGAGATAAAAACAATTTCTAATCACCTTGCCATACTTCCAACCCGAGAAAGTAGTGCATGAGACCCGTGTCTTTCATTTCAAATTCCCTTGCAAGGTCCTCCTTGCAAGATCTGATCAACTTCTCATCACCAATTATAATTAAATCATCAAAATATAATTAAATAATGAGAAATTTACCTTCTACAAAGATATGATAGAGGTTTACAACCACCTCACTTTTGGTGAAGCCCAAACCGATGAGATAGCTATAGATCCTCGTGTACCAAGCACGGGCTGCTTGTTTGAGACCGTACAACACTCGCTTGAGTCTGTACACATGAAACTCTCAATCAAAAGTCTCAAAGCCTTTTGGTTTCTCAATGTACACCTCCTCCTCAATAACTCCATTGAGGAATGTTGTTTTTACATCCACCCGGTGGATCTTCCACCCCATCTGTGCAGCCAAAGAAATAATTGATCTAATGGATGAGTACCTTGCTACAAGAGCAAACTTGGTATCCTCATAGTCAATACCCTCAACTTGAGAGTACCCCTTGGCCATAAATATCACCTTATACTTATCTATGCTTCTATCTACAACATGCTTTACCTTGAAGATCCATCTCGAACCCGCAATTGATTTATCTGTTGGTCTTGGGACCACTTCCCAAACATTGTTCTTTACAATGGATTCGTATTCCTCCACCATTACATCAACCCATATAGTTTTCTCTATTTCTTCCTCAAAAGACAATGGCTCAGACTCTACAAGCTCATTCATTAGAGCCATGTAGCCAGTGTATTGATTATGTGACCTTCTTTGCCTACATTGATTTGAAGGAGCACCCACATTCACCCTCGCGTCCTGCACAAGTCTCTCAGCTTCCCTAGTTCTTTTTCTACCTTCTCTAGATGTTTTTGCTTTAGTTTCTATCTCCACTCTATGCTCCTCAACTTGCGACTTCTCCATAACTTCTATAGGTTCCTCCTTTGGAGCTAAAAGATCCTTTTCTTGTGCGATCTGAAGCTCCCTCTCAAGAGAGAACTACATCGCTTTCTGCTTGTCAAATTTTACATCCCTTCACACAATTGTCATCCTGAGGGATGGAAAGTACATAGGGTAGTTGTGTGGAGTTTCTATGTAACCCACAAATACCCCCAATTTTGTCGGTGGCTCTAGTTTCTTCCTTGATTATTTGGAGACATGGCGGTAAACAAAGGGCTCGAAAAATCCTGAAGTGCGACACATTTGGCTTCTTCCCAAAGAAAGCCTCCTCCGGTGTAATCATGACTAGAACCTGATGAGGGCTCTGGTTCTGCAAATAAATTGTTGTGTTACATACCTCGGCCCACAAATGCATAGGTAGGCCTTGCTCATGCAAAATCAACCTCGTTGCGCCCACAATGCTACGATTACTTCTCTTAGCCACCCCATTTTATTGTGGGTTATGGGATGTTATAAACTCTCCTCGAATGCCTTCTTTTTCACAGAAATTTTTAAATTCATTTGACATGTACTCACCTCCATTATCAGAGCCTTCACCTTCTTGCCAGTTTCTTTCTCAACCAGTGCCTTGAATTATACGAACTTGGAGAATATCTCATCTTTCTTCTGCATGAAGAAGATCCAACACTTCCATGATAAGTCATCAATAAAAATGACAAAATATTTGTGTCTGGCAGTGGAGGTTGTCAAGAAAGGTCCACAAACATCAGAGTGGATCCTTTCAAGGACTGCATGTGCTTTGTTGTCCCGATCATGGAATGTGGATTTTGTGTACTTCCCCAAAGTACATCCTTTGCATACATCATGTTGCTCAAGTGCTCCTTTGGGGAGGATTGTGGTTATTTGTTGCATAATCTTCAGGGTGCCATGATGCAAATGGCCAAGTCTTTTGTGCCAAATTTCACCAACATCACGGCTTTGCACTTTCTCCTCCTTAGTGCTTAATGCAACACAGTCTTCCACATCTAACTTATACAAGTTCTTCACACAAACCCAGATCTACTTCACCTGTACTGTGGATATGTGTATCAGGAATTATTTTCCTTTGCTAAAGATCACATCATAACCACGGTCTTCCAAAACTACAACAGAGATGAGATCTTTCTTTAGGCCCGGAACAAACATGACATCCTTGAGCCTGGGGGGGAGCCAGACTCCCTCTGAAAGGTGACTATACCAATCACAGTTGTGTTCTACCTTCTATCATCCCCCATATTGATGTGCATCTACAAGTATTTTTCCTCCGGGTCACTAAAAAATTATCTGCACCCTGTCATGTGGAATGACGCACCTGAGTCCAAGTACCACAAACTCCCCATCATTGTGTTGGCCATGCATGCAATGAGGGTAAATTCAATCTCAAACTGCGAATCCAATGCTTCACCTGCTTCTCGTCATAAGGTCTTCTTGCTTTCCATTTTGTGTGGACACTTCATGGCATATTGCTAGAATTCATGACAATGGAAGCATTTAATTTTGGACAAATCTTTCTTCTTTCCCCTTTGACTGGATTCTGGTTTGGATTGAAATTTCTTCCCTTTTCCTTTCTTTTCCTTTCCATCCAATGAAAATTTTTCTTCATCCTCACCCTTAGATGAAGTCCCATCTTTGGTATTCTGCCTTATTTCCTCTTTTACCAAATCGGACCATAAGCAGTCCCAATTCTATAGTTTCTTCCTCCCGTTCATCGAATCTTGATAGTTATACTAGCTCTTAGGAAGGCCCAAAAGGGCTAGGCTTACCAATTCTTCTTCAGGAACATTAATACTGACCCTGCCAATTTCATCACGACATTGTGTGAACTTGCTCAGACACTGTAGAATAGTGACATTCTTCTGCATATTGATACTTTTAAGTTTATCCTTGAGCGCTAGCTTCCTATGTCACTATTATTCTTGAATAATTTTGTCAGTGATTTCCACATTGCGAATGAAGTTTCTTTTTCGTGGATATTTGAGACGATGTGATCTTGTACTCCCTCCAATATTATTCTCCTCACCTTGGCTACATCTTTCTTCCACTAAGCAATCAAATTCCAGTGGTTTTGAAATATTTGTCTTGATGTATTCTAGCAATCAATTGTCATCCAATACCGCCTCCATGCGATCCTTCCATGCAACAAAATTAGAGGTGCCTTACACGGCATACTCTTGCCTTAGTCCATTGAAGGCCATCTTCTTAGCTCTAAAGAGATCCTGTTGCACTAAACTCCAAATTTGAACCTCCTGAGAAACAAATTTGAAATTCCTGCTCTAATGTGAATCCTGTTATGATATCATGTAGAAATTACAATGTAGATTTGCAACTGCTTATGAAGTTCTAATCAAAATCACAAGACACAAACCTACTCTAGTGCTTTTGGGACTTTAATTCACAATTTAGAATAAAAATCTCAAACATGCAATTAGAAATCACACACATGCAAATAGTATTTTTCTAGGGGAAAACAAATTTTCCAAAAACCCAAATGCATGCTTGCATTAATATGATGAATATAGATGTATTACAATTGCTTTGCTCAACTGAGCACAACCTGTAAGTGAATAACCTATCTCTCTACTCACTAAGAAGCTTTGACCCAAACTTAGTCAATTTTTGCCTCTACTTGAGCCCTTATTTCCTTATGCAATTCCTGGATAAAGTAGGCCCCTATTATTTAGGATTTATCCAAAATGGATTGCGCAATTCCTTAGGTTGGTCATCAGGTTGCATGCAACACCTGTATACTCTGGAATAGTCTACAACTAATACACTACCTTAGAATCTCCACCTCAACTGGATAACTTGAATTCTCTGCATGCACTGGCTATTTTGGGTTGATTGATTAATTAACTCGATGATCACTGAGTTTGGCTGAAGTCCCACTGCACAATTGAGCTTCCACTAGTTCCTCCAACAGTTGGAACTAGTTTAACTGGAAAAAAAAACTTGAGATAATTGACTTTTCTTGCTACAAATTAGCAATCAAACATGCTTAATTGAACTCTAACTCCTCCAACTTGAATTTACGAAGTAAACTAGGTGATACAAGCCATGTCACACAAGTTAACTACATCCAAGTTGTCTGCTGATGTGGAAATCCGAATTTTCTCAATTTAATCAAGGCAAAATCAAATTGAGAATTTACTGTTGCATTTTTCAACATCCTCTTTCCTTAAGAGTGCATTGGTCACGATATTTTGCTTTCCTTTTTTGTATATAATTTTGATGTCATAACCTAGCTTCTTTATACACCATTTATGTTTCTCTTCTAAAGATAAACTTTTTAGCAAGAAGTATGTCAAACTATCGTGATCTATTTTTACTTTGAAGTGTCTTCCTATTAGCTATTGATGTCATTTCTGAACTACATGGAGTAATAATGGCTAACATTTATTTTTCATATATGGGTCTGATTAAGTTCTTTCTACTAAGTTTGCTACTTCCAAAGCCAAGGGGCCTTCCTTCTTGCATAAAAAATGCACCAATTTCATGGCCTAAGGCATCACACTTCAGAATGAAGGTTTTAATGAAGTCAGGTGTGGCCACTACACCACTTCTTCAATTCAAGAAAATTCTCCCTTTGATAAATTTTTTAGAGGTGCTACTGTTTTACCATAATTCTTGGTAAACTTGTGGTAATATCCTATCAATCCTAAGATTTGAATCCTTCAAGTTTCTTCAAATTCATGAGAACTGGTCATTCCCTCATAGCTTTGATTTTGTTAGGTTCCACTTTAACACCTTCATGGGATACAATATGAACTAAATATTCCACTTCTTGAACCCATAAACACAATTGGAAGGATTTACATATAGTTGTTGCTCTTCCAATAGTGTTAAGACCTTGTCAACATGTTGTACATGCTCTTCCCAATATTTGTTGTAGATTAGTATGTCATAAAAAAATACTAACACAAATTTTCTAAGGGTTTGAGAATAGAGTTCATTAAACTTTGAAATGTTGAAGGTGCATTAGTAATTCCATATAGCATAACCAAAAACTCTTCATAGCTTCCATGTGTTCTAAAGGTTGTTTTAGGGATGTCTTATTGCCTCATTTTGATTCGATGATATCCAGAATGGAGATCCAACTTATTAAAGGAAATTGTTCGATGAATTACATCTAATAATTCATCAATGATAGGAATAGGAAACTTATCTTTGATTGTCATTTTGTTAAGTTGTCTATAGTTTGGACACATACGCCATGAACCATCATTTTTTATAACCATCAACACTAGTGAATAGAAAGCACTCTGACTAGGTTAAATGATGCCAACCTCTCACATTTTTTTAACCATACACTCAATATCACTCTTCTATGCATATGAATACATGTAAGGCCTAATGTTAGGTGTTACACTTCCAGTTGCAAATTAATAACATGGCCATGATCTTGAGGAAGTGGAAGACCCTTAGGAATCTCTTTAAATACCTTGGAATGATTATTGATAGCTTTTTGGAGATCCATTGAAGTAGCCAGATGTTTGAACATCTAATGAACATAACTGTTCAATTACACCATGGTATCCCTTTTGTAACAATTTATCATTTTATTAGAGCTTATCACTTTAGAAAGTTTCCCTTGGATGCCTCTAAGCTCAAATTCCTTTCCTTTTGAGGAAAATCTCATGAGAAGGTTTTGAAAATTAATGGTCATTGTTCTCAATGACTATAACCATTGGACCCTTAATACAACATCAACACCACCCATTTGGATTGCAATCATGGGACTATATAATAAATACTTCCTCATATTCAACTTAATACTATGGGACTTCCTTCAATAAATTATGGCACCTCCATTTGCAATCATTATTTGAAATTTTGGTGTTGGAAATGCAAACCAATTAAGAAGTTTTGTCAATTTGTAATTGATGAAGTTATGGGTACTACCTGAATAAATCAATATTATTACCATTTTATTTTTTATATATCCTTCTATCTTGATGGTTTTTGGAGTACTAATATTGACAAATGCATGACAAGATATTGTTGGAATAATCTCTTCCATCTCTAGATCTTGGGACAATTCCACTTCTATAACTTCATCATCTTCACAATCTATGTAGAATAATTTCTTCACGTCACTTTTGTGCCCCTTATTGTACTTCCTATCATAGTTGAAACATAGTCCCTTTGCTCATCTTTAATCCTTTTTTTGAGGTGTCAACCTTGTTGGTTTAGGAGAGAGCGTGATTTTCTCTATAGTTATAAGTGACCAATTTTCCAGAAGACATAATTTTACTTTCAAATTTCCTTGGTAGACTAAAAGCACACTCGAGGGATTTAGGTTCAAAGAGAGGCATCTTATGTTGGATGATTTCCTTTAAAGTTCCCATAAATAGGTCTAATAGATTATCCTTTAAGTTGTTTGAAGTAGGAAAACCCTAGGTTCACATACTTTGATACCAAATGTTATTAACCCTGTGCCTTAAAAAATATAAGAAACAAATAAGTATACTCCAATTCAAGGGGGAAATCCCCTTTTACAATGAATATAATGTATAAGACACGATTTGATGATCCTGAGAATAGTTCTCCTTAGTATATAAATAGGAGACAAGTGATACATCTATAATGAAATGGTACAATGAAAGGTTCTTACCAATATAACAATATAAATGTAATAACTCAATATCTAGGACTTAATAAGGAGTTTTAAGGTTCTTGAATTTGGGTGATCGCAATGTCTTTGAGAAAAGGCAGTTGTCACATGCCTATGTTACATGATAATTCAATGGGAATGGAAGGGTGGCAACCATTCCTTGTTCTCACCTTAGACCACATTTGGTGCAGCTAGCCCATGGATATACAATCAAGGACAGAGCATTTACACCTTGTGAACAACATGAATTCAAACATAACTATGTTAGACATTCATTCTTTCATAATCTTGGCACTAAGAGTGGCAGTTCATTAGAGGTCTAGAGCAGCAGAGAGCCACAAACAGCTTTAGTAAACAAGTGGGGACTACATAATTATGATCATCATAGTCAGAGAAAGGGCTCGTGCAAGAAGGGGCGACAAAAGCCGTGGGCGCCAACCTCAATGCCTAGCATTCTCAAGGTGAAGAGATATTTGACAAGGACAATCCAGTGCACATATGTCACCTTGTGGTTGCCATGGAGGTAGAGGAGCGATGGAACACCAATAATGCCCTCTGAGTTGTTCAAAATTTTATTACCAATCAACTTAGGGAGCATGAAGAAACCAGAGAAATCTCTTAGAGCAGGATGGCAAAGGCCAATGCCTTTCTAGTCCACACGCGCACAACACTTAGGAACATGGCTAAGATGATGAGGATCCCATTTCCTCCTCTCCCTTCTTTGACGACTTACAATTCTCATGACAGGTCTTAAGCAATTGGGTCCTCCCATCAAGGACAAAGACCCTCTCATCTTGAACACTTAAAATCGCAAGCTAATAAGAAAAGGTGGCATCCATACACAGCTCTCTGGAACTCACAAAACATGTGTCAAACATGGCCAATCAAACTAGCACTAACTACACATACAAGGGAAAACCCTCCGAGAAGCAAGAGGACTCTTACACTAGGAGAGCGTTCATTGAATGGGAGTGTGCTCCTTGACTACCTGAGGGATAAAATGACCCATTTATGTATCTAGCGAAGCTAGATTAGGCCAAAAGGGAGAAAGATCAACAAAGCAAGGTTTCAGCAAAGCTAGCACGTCGAGCCCAACCCATGATTGATCAAGACAAGGTCCATCCCAAATAGGCATGATGAATTTCCAAAATTATTACTCTCAGAGTCTTTCCTTCTCATGTTATTCTATTCCCCCAATCTATTTAGTTTCAGTCATGTTCATTTTGGTTGTTATCATACTTTCAATATCATGCACTAGAACTCTCAGGGAGACCATCTAGTTTCCATGTCATGGGTAGATTGTCCCAATATTTCTCTCCTCGTGACTCTTATGATTTTTTGTTCTATTGTTAACGCTATGGCTCAAAAGTCTTGGGGAGACTGTCTGAGTTCCCTTTCATGGGAAAATGGTTTCTAAAGTTCCTCTGCATATGGTTTTAATGTCTAAAAATTACCCATAAACACTGAAATTTCCAATTCTTCAATACTATACTTTATGTATATTTTCGTATAATACAAAAACATTTTACTTGCCTACCAAAACAAAGAAAGTTTTAAGAGTAACATGAAACTTATACAACACTTAACACACTCAAATTATACAAATTCAATAACTTACAACTACAATTTTTCCAATTTCTAACTCAACTTTAAGAAAAAACAACTAAAAAAGTCTTCATAAAAAAATCCTAGTAATCATCTTATTAAACTATTACTTTATAACTCACCCTAAAAGAATTAAAACGAATGTAAAAGTATTTCTAATTTTCTTTTAAAGTTTAATATAATCCCTCCTCAAACCCCCTACCAACACATCATTATGAAATATCAAAATTTTCAAGCACTTTCATCACAACTCTTGTGATTATTATAATAATTGATATTTAACTAGCAATTGCACCAAATGTTGCAAAGGAAACGCCGTAAGGCATAATTTCAAGAAGAATCCTACCATATAAAACATCATCGAAAATAAAAATTAGTAAACAAAATGTCATTCAAAACTAGAAGATAAAGAGAAATCACTTACCTTTCTAACATAGATTGCCTCTTAATCTTCAAAGATGGTGTTTCAAGTTCCAATAGAAAATATTTGATATATTTTGAAAAAATACTAGTAGATGACATTAGATAAGCTAAATAAAATAACATTAATTCATGAAAAATATGATAGCTAACAATATGATGGCTATCTTTCCAAATCTAAATTTGCATCAAAAACTCACATATGTTTTATATTGGCCTTCTGCAAGCTCACATAGAAATTAGAATCCATGCAAAATTACTTGAACTCAAGACAGACATCTCTTTGATTTCACTAGGAGCATCACTGACCAATATCAAGAGATTTCTTCCTAATATTAGAATACCTATAATAGATTTACAATGTCCAAGACTACCACTTTTTCTGGCCCAAGATTGCTAGCATGACCAACAATTCAGTCACCATCCCACTCCACCATGTTAAAGACTTCACAAATAATTTGTTCGTCCATTGATAAGGACTGGAACATCTAAACCCGCAATTGTATTATGCTATAAAGATCATTTGGAGCATTCATGGAACATAAACACCATGCAATTCCAGCAAGCACAATGGTCATTGAAGAGCATCTACCAATTGGATCTTGTCCTCTCTCAATAATATAGGAAGTTGTCCAATGGGTTAGCCTTCAAACCACTCCTCGTCATTTCTCATCAGGCATTCATCTCATTTAATGGTCTTTAAAAAAGTAATTGACAAATAAACTCAAGAAGTAAAAAAGACAGTGAATTTTAAGTCCAACAACATCCTAATTGACAAAAAATACAATGTCAAAGTGTCTGATTTTGGGCTAGCAAACTTGCTTATGAAAAGTGGAATGGTGAAATATGCACTCAGATTTTAGGAACTATGAGATATGTTTCCCCAAAGTAAGTTTCTTAATGTACATCAAATGTTATTCCTTGACATCAACAGCAGGAAATGGCTAAAGCTACAAGTTTACTCCACGACATCTGATCACTTGATACAAATTTCACTGCAAATGAGTAGTGAGTTTCGAAGTGTTAAGGGGATATTTTGATTCGTAGAACTTGCATCCAGGATTGCAGTGTTTATAGCATGATGGTGATGATGATGTCCTGCACATAATACATTAAATATTATTAGAAATGAAAAAACACATATTATAAATAATTTGATTAGGATATTGATAATCCCTCAAAGAAAATCCCTACCCTTTGTGAGAGGTGTTTGCAACAGAAAGAAGCATGATGCAATGTCAAAGTAACACAGCAGTAGCACTAACCCCTTCATTTAGTTTGAAGCTCCATCCCGTACAAGAATTGCATCATATAAATAAAAGCAAAGTAGACATATGTACCCTAGCCAGAAGGAAAAGTGATCCTAAATCACAAAAATGTCATACTTTTTCAAGGGAAACAATGTACTTGTCAGCGCCATAGTGGAAATGAGTTCCTTTGCTAGGAAAAATGACCTCTCGATTCACCACCATCTAGTTCTGATTTGGTTTCTCCTCGGCAAGATGTGTATGAGGTATGTTTACCTTCCATACTTCATCTCTACTTGCAGGCCACCGAATTGGCACCTAGAGAATAAATTAAATTAGATGCTAACGAGAAAAGTGTATGTATCACTTGAATCTTGAAGAAAAGAATGGACTTTGAGGTTGGTTTATCCATCTTTATTTCACTTTGTAAGTTCCAGTTGTAGTTGTATAGGGATTGGATTCTAGTACTAGTACTATATTCATGTATAATTGTCTTTGTATATTTGTGTCCACGAATAGCTCTGCTTTACTAATTTTTTTTCACCTAAATTGTATACTTGTCCTTTTTTTCGTTGTCTTTGCATCCATTTAAATGTATTTTGATTGTCTACAATGGGAGTTAAAACTTGAAAAATTTATGGACAAAAATTTAGATTAAAATTTCAAGTGAGAAATAGACGAGATATGAACAATAAAATTGTACTCAAATGAG
Source organism: Pinus tabuliformis (assembly GCA_031772625.1). Classification (NCBI taxonomy): domain Eukaryota; kingdom Viridiplantae; phylum Streptophyta; class Pinopsida; order Pinales; family Pinaceae; genus Pinus; species Pinus tabuliformis. The sequence goes on along the minus strand of CM062805.1, from coordinate 522,149,494 downwards.
TCTAACAATTAACCGACCTTGTATCCCAGGGAGGAAGGATCAAGCAATGGAGGCATCGTTCTAGAGGTTGACAATGTCTTTCATAATGCTGCATGACCCCAAATTTAATTTTAGCTTAAGCTGGTAAATAAGGTTTCGATCCAAGCATGGAAGAGGTTGACAATGTCTTTCATAATGCTCCATGACCCCAAATTTAATTTTAGCTTACGTTGGTAAATAAGGTTTCGATTCAAGCATGGAAGAGGTTGACAATGTCTTTCATAATGCTCCATGACCCCAAATTTAAGTTTAGCTTAAGCTAGTAAATAACATTTCGATCCAAGCATGGAATTAGCTCAGAAAGCCAACTGTCAAAGACTTGCAAAAAAAATTCCTAAATTAAATGGCATTTTATAACTATTTTCTCTTACTAAACAACAAGTTAACAATAAGCATAAATCGAAGTCATGTGGAACAAAAACACATACATCTACTAGAATATCAAACAATGACATTGGATTATGCTTTCATGGCATTGTTCTTCAAGTTTCTATTTTAAAAATATCTAATAATGAGATTGTGATATAAAAGGAAAGTGAAGGCATTGGTCACAAGTTCCATCCCCACACTATATTAGAATTTTTGTGCCTCTGGCTATCCTTTGGATCTCATGCTTGGAGAGCAAACCAATGAGAGAATGTATTGAATATGTATTAGGCATTAGGATCTCATGCTTGAAGGGCAATCCAATGAGAAAATATATTGAATATCTATTCTGCATTTGGATCTCATGCTCAAAGGGCAATACAATTAACCATGCTAAGAGCTAGAATGTTACCTTGAGAGTAGACACACCCTAGAGATGACAAGATGTCCATAAGCTACCATTGCTACTTGATGGATGTTGCCCTAGTTTTCGCGATGTTTGATGATGGTGATGACATGGGACCCCTCTTAAGGGGACAATACACTGTTCACCATGATGATGCCATGCCCTAGTCTTGTGATGTCCCTTCTCGATACTAGGAGTAATGACATGGGCACTTTAATGGATGAAGTTGGGTTGAGAACGTCCTTGCTTGATGATTAGGCATCCATTTAATGAGAACACAAATTTTGTGATGATATTTGTAGCACTATGAATCTAAAACATAACATGAATAATTTATGTAAAACAAAAAATTATATATATAAAGTCCAAGGCAATGTACTTTCTATTACACTCAATCTTATCTCTTTAATAGAGTTTCTTAATTAACCATCTTCTTTTGATTAAAATCTAATTACGATTTTGTATCAATTTTACATGAAGGAGAATAATTTATCTAGTATAAATCTCAATCTTCTTATATGATTGTTACAAATTAATGATAATAAGAAGGGTAATTCCTTGATGTGAAATAAAGGATCATATTATGGTAGTGGCACAAATCAATAATGAAGTATCATCCTATTTCTTATGAGTTTTAAATGTGAACAACAAGTAACCATTCTAATTTAAAATAATGGATGAAAACCTTGATGTTGTATTATTAATAAGAAAGAAATAATTTATTTCATATGGTTTGAAAGTATTTGTCTAACTATAAATTATATGCACATTAACACATCATTAGCTTTACTTCACAAAAAGTTTCAAAAGAGTCCATGACCAAATCATTGTGTAAAATGAAGAGAATTATATTCTCAAAATTTCAATCTCAATAAATGCAATCAACAAAGTTAAGATGCCACGCAAACAAAAACATTGGGAGTGAAGCAATATCAAGAGCACAAGGCAAGGTTCGATTACAAAATTTTCTCTTTCAATGCAAAAGTAGATATAAGCCTCACTTTGAATTGAATAATTATCCTTCAAAGGCTAGTGATGATGATATCATACATTTTAATTGAATAATTATTCTTCAAAGGATATCATACATGGAGTTTGAAGCTAGGTTAATGCCTAACCACAATCAATAGAGGACATTTTCTCATTAGTTTTGACCTCTACCTAAAGCTCTCAAGAATCTTTGCCTACAAAGCATTAAAGAAGAAAAAAATGTGCACAATAATGCTACAAGGTAATAGAATGCTTTTCAAAGTTCTTGAAACTAAGAATAAATTCCCACTACTTTCTTATATGAGCCTACCCTACATGTAATAATGAGATCAAATTCCATTTGAATACTCACATGGAATGATAAGTGTCAAACATTACATTGAAAATGTGGCGCTCAATAATATTCTCTTATCAAGACCCCATTTGAAAGGAAAGAGAACAAGAATTGAAAGGAAAGAGACAAGTTGTGAATTAAGTGTCAAAGTGAAAGGGAAAAATAGAGGCAAAATCAAGGTTTCATAGGAGGTAAATCTAGGAAAAAGGCAAAAACTAATTGAAAAGCTCAATCTTAAACCCTAGTGTCTCCAAACAAATAAATGTCCTAAGTTCATTATCCACAAAACACAACAATCCACCATTCTCATAAAATTCACAAGCATCTTAATCTTCAAGAGTAGCTATACAAACTTGAGCTATCCAAAATTATCCTTTGAAAAAAAAAAAAATTTAACTACACTTTTTTAAACATGCTAAAGCATAATATATAATTCCACAATATTCAATCCTAACTAATGTTACATGGAAGGAAAGGGTTTCAAGTCCAACAAGCCTTATGCAAGATCAATGTCCCAATATTACAGGATAATCGATAACTGGTGAGAGTTATCCTAAATAAACCCAAGATCAAATCCAACTGGCTAAAAATTATCTTGAATAGAACCAAGATCAAATCCAACTAACTACCACTATAAACCTAGACTAGGTGCAATAGCCTACAAGCCACATAAAAGCAATTAACTTATGCCTCAACAAGAGCCAAGACATCCACTTTGTGGTCAGCTACTCTTCTAGCCAAGACACAACAAGTCATACATACTCTTCTTTTACAAAGAAACAAATAAATAAATAAAGAGTGAAACAAAAATTTGTCCTAAACCTATGGACTACACTATTCAAGTTCTTTCCTTGGATTTGCATTTTAAAAAAAAAGAAAGAACCAAAACAATTTAAAGAAAAAAAAAAAAAAAAAAAGAAGAAGAAGAAAGAAAGAAAGAAAGAAAAAAGAGAAGAAAAAGAAAAAAAAAAAAAAAAAAGAAGAAGAAGAAAGAAAGAAAAGTAGAGAAGAAAAAGAAAAAGAAGAAGAAGAAGGTACTTTATTCATGTCACAACACCAAATCGTCCAATTTAAAAACCCCATAGAAAGACCTTGAATAGTGCTGTTAGAAAAAATCATCACCGCCTAAACGTCGATCACACCTGAAGTTAGCAGAGTTCGGAAGACAACTAAAATGGTTCAGCTTAAAATCACATTATTTTTAGAACGCAGCAAGGCAAAGGGCCAAATTTCGATATAGACCATCCTACTCTTGTGGTTCGGGACCTTGATTTTAGTGACCTATAAAGATAGATATTCAGACCAAAAATTATATGTTCCCGGTTATATTTTGATGGCCAGAATCAAAATATTGTGTTACAGCATACACTTTTTTGCTAACTGTGGAGTCACATATCACAGACCTGACCGGCAGTGCTTGTTGAAAGCCCACGGCACAAAAGCAGCGGTACATGAAAGCCGGTAATGATTGCAGAAGTATCGACATGGCTCAAGTAGGACCAATATTTGGCTCCAAACCCCACAACCAAACCGTAAACTATCCAAACATTTTACAGTTTGATTGTGGATTTTGGAAGGAAACATCGGTACAACCAGCAACACCTTGATACTTCTGTGCAACCATTGCCACCTGAGATAGGTTTTCTTGCATCGCTTACCTTATGCGGTGGACTTTCAGCCTGCACTGCTAGACAGGTCCATGAAAGGTTATCCGCTAGAAAGAAAAAACACACAGCAGAACTCATTAAAGTTAGAATCCTTGAAGCTCCATCATGGATGATAAATCAAGCTTTTCTTTAATCTGGAGATCTGAATTCCACGCCCATTTTCAAACAAGATCTAATAAAATAAATTGCTGAAAAAGGGTATAAAAACATCTTACATGACTACACACATTATTAATTACCATACGAAACCTATAAAAAAGTATTACTTCCCCCAATTTATCTTAGGATTGCTCAATATTTCTGGCTGACAAGGAAAAATTTCCAGAGATGTGTTGAGGGTGGTGTCAAGAAACACCATTGAATCAAGAAAGAAAGAAATGGCCGAAGTGATTGATGAATCCTTTTTGATTTCGTTCAATCAACCGCCGAAGCCGTAGAGGGTCCTGCCCTGCCTCTTGAGGGAGTAGACGACATCCATGGCAGTCACTGTCTTCCTCCGGGCGTGTTCCGTGTAGGTGACGGCATCCCTGATAACATTCTCAAGAAAGATCTTCAGAACTCCCCGCGTCTCTTCATAGATGAGACCGCTTATGCGCTTCACTCCGCCTCTCCTAGCCAGACGTCTGATAGCAGGCTTTGTGATGCCCTGGATGTTATCCCTTAACACCTTGCGGTGCCTTTTTGCTCCTCCCTTCCCCAAACCCTTACCGCCCTTTCCACGACCAAACATCTTTCCCGCTTTTCTTCTTTACTTTTCCTTCAACAATAGATTCAATTCAATGTAATGCCTTGAAATCTTCCGGCTCGCTCCTTTTATGGTCGCGCATCGACCATTCGAAATTCAAATTCCTATGATTTTGGCGCCAAATAAATCTCTGCCGTCGGATTCGCAAGCGCCCATCGACGGCACAAACACACCCACACGCGGATCAACTCGAACAGAGCAAGAATCAATGAAAACACACAATTGCTGGGAAAAAACACATTTGAAGAGGGTAGAAACAAGCCCCCCAAGGGGAAAAACAAAGAGAAAACCTCCAAGGGGAAGGGCAAAAAGAATGCATCTGTCAAACAGGAGAGTGAGAAAGTGATCTGTAAACACTGTTCTAAACCAGGCCATGAGGAGAAAAACTGTTGGAAATTACATCCTGAAAAAAGACCTCAATCTAACAAATCCAAAGGGAAACAAAAAACTGCTGCCATTACATCTACACCACAGGATTTAGGGGATGATTCAGGTGATGAAACCAAAATTGCAGCCATGGGTTTGAAAAACTTGAAGGGAAAAGAAATTAAAACTCAAGCCAGCACTAGTACCTCAAACTGCCATGTACAAGCTCCTAATGAGGAAGAAAGAATTGAACTGTTTCATGTGAGGGTGATTTCAAAACATACTAAAATTGACACACTTTTTGATAGTGGGTCTTGGTCAAGCAGCTTAAACTTGAGACCGTTCCACATCCGAAGCCATATCCACTTGGATGGATTTGCAAGGATGCAAATTTGCAAGTTTCAAGAAAGTGCACATTGCGCTTTGCAATTACTGCACATTTTATTGACACAGTTGAACTTGATGTGGTACCTTTTGATATAGCAGGAATTGTTTTGGGAAGTCCTTACTTGTTTGACAGGAAAGCTATCTTTCATCGCCATGAAAACAAATATCATCTTTTCAAAGATGGCAAGGAGTTCATTGTTAGAGCTCATCGCAAGAAAACAAATATAGCGATGGTGAATGCAGGACAGGTAAAAAGGCTGGTCAATTCAAGTAAGAATTTTGTTCTTCTTATGATTAAGCCCAAGGTTGATGTGAATCATGAGTCATTTGACAATTGTGATCCAAAACTTAAGTCATAAATGTATGCTGTAGTTGATGCATATCATGAGATGTTTCAGGAGCCAACAGGTTTGCCTCCTAAGAGGGAGATTCAGCATGAAATCCATTTGCATCTAGATTGTCCTCTTCCAAACATAGGCATGTACCGCATGTCTATTATGGAGAATGTTGAAATAAAGAAGTAAATCAAGGACTTGTTGGACAAGGGTTTCATAAGGCCAAGTACTTCGCCATGTGGGTCATTGATTGTATTGATTCCAAAGAAAGATGGCACTTGGCGTGTGTGTGTTGATTTCAGGGCCTTGAACAAGATAACGGTAAAGAATCGTTACCCACTCCCAAGGATAGATGATTTGCTAGACCAGCTGAAAGATGCTCGATATTTCACTAAGTTAGACTTGCACAGTGGATATCATCAAGTAAGAATTGAAGAAAGTGACATTTGGAAGACAGCGTTTAAAACCAAACAAGGACTCTTTGAGTGGCTTGTGATGCCGTTTGGTTTGTGCAATGCACCTGCAACTTTCATGCGGGTAATGGATGATGTCTTGCGTCCTTTTCTTGATGATTTCGTTATTGTCTACTTAGATGAAATCTTAATTTTCAGCAAGTCTAGAGAAGATCATGTCATGCATGTTAGGAAAGTACTTGATGTTTTGAAGAAGAATCAGTTATTTCTTAAAATGTCAAAGTGTGAATTTGGAAAGACTTCTTTGGTTTATTTGGGACGCATAGTAGGAGGAGGTGCTTTGAGAATAGATCCTGCTAAAATAGAGGCTATTGTGAATTGGCCTACTCCCAAATCCATAACAAAGGTAAGAAGTTTTTTGGGTGCAACTCAATATTGGAGGAAGTTTATCTCTAACTTCTCTTCTATAGCAGCTCCTATGCATGCAGTGACAAGTGTGAAGCATGCTTTCCAATGGGGAGGCAAGCAGCAAAAAGCTTTCGAATCTTTGAAAGAGAAGATTAGTTCAGCTCCGGTCCTTGCATTACCGGATTTGAGACAGCCGTTTGAGATACAAACCGATGCTAGTGATTATGCCATGGGTGCAGTTCTTCTACAGCATGGTAAGCCTATTGCTTTTCATTCTGAAACTTTTAATGGTGCTGTTGTAAATTATCCTACATATGATAAGGAGTTGTATGCGTTGGTACAAAGCATCAAAAAGTGGAAACACTATTTGATGGGCAAAGAAACTGTTATACATACCGACCATCAGCCCTTACAATACTTGCAATCACAAAGCAAGTTACAACAGTCACGGCACTTCAGATGGATGGGCTTCTTGCAACAGTTCCATTTGGTAATAAGGTACAAGAAAGGTACTTTGAATAAATTTGTTGATATGCTTTCAAGGCCTATTATTGGTGTTGTTACTTTACTTGAGAATGATTCCATGGTACATGATAGTTACATAGAACAATATGCATCTGATGATGACTTTAAAGATGTGTATGCTAACTTGAGTAAAGGGAATCATGTAGAGGAAAATGACTATCACATGCATAACAATTTGCTGTTTCATTTGGGAAAGTTGTGTATACCACAGGGGGAGAGAATAAATGTCATAAGAGAAGCTCATTCCTCTCTTATTGCTGGCCATTTTGGGGTAAGCAAAACAGTTGCATATCTACAGAGGTATTGCTATTGGCCTCGCATGGTAGATTATGTTTCAAGGTTCATAAGAGGATGTTCATTATGTGCTACAAGCAAGCCTAGCAATAGGAAGCTTGGTTTGTATACTCCTTTGTCGGTACCTTCTAGACCATGGGAAAGCATCTCTATGGATTTTGTAGGAGGTTTGCCAAAATCTAGAAAGCAGCATGATTATTTATATGTAGTAGTTGATCGTTTCAGCAAAATGTGTATACTTATGCCTTGTAAGAAAACTATAACTGCTGAACAAACTGCTGAATTATTTTTTCATCATGTATGGATTCACTTTGGTTTGCCTACTTCCATTATTAGTGACAGGGATTCCAGATTTGTGGGAAATTTTTGGTCCAACCTATAGGAGATGATGGACACAAAGTTGAAGAAAAGTACTGCTTTCCATCCGCAAACAGATGGACAAACAGAAGTTGTGAATAGAACCATTGTGCACCTCTTGAGAGGTTATTGCAGCAAGCATCCCAAGCTTTGAGATGAACATTTTCACTACATACAGCATGCTTACAATCGTGCCAAGCACTCTTCCACAAACACCTCACCGTTTGAAGCTTGTTTTGGTTACTTGCCAAAATCACCTCTTGATTTCATTCTTGAGAAAGATGTTGCCATTGAGGGACATAGTGATATTGACAAAGCTCGTTCATTCATTGAAAGAATTCAGCAAATACATCAGCAAATTCAAGAACAGCTTGAGAAGAGTCAAGGCAAGTACAAGGAAAGACACGACAAGCATAGAGTCGATCACAAGTTTCAAGAAGGGGATGAGGTATGGTTGTACATTAGTAAGGAAAGGATGCAAGGAGAAGGTAAAAAGTTGAAGCCTATTTGTTATGGTCCATTCAAAATCCTCAAGAAGGTTGGAAATAATGCTTTTCAATTAGATTTGCCTTCCTACATGCAAATGTATTATGTTGTCAATGTGGAGAACTTACGTTTGTATGAACCTCCTTTGATTGTTGATCATGAAAGTGTTGTTCAGCTGCCATCTATAGAAGATTTCTCGCCAGAATTCTTAGATGAGCTGAAAGAAGATACAATCCTTGACAGAAGGACACGCACTTCAAGGAGGGGCAGTGTAGATTATGTTCGGGTTGGTTTCAAAGGCAGCAAACCGAACAAGGCAAAGTGGATGGAGGTGGACAGAGTGAGGGAGTTGTACCCTCACCTCATTAACAGGTAGTTGAAGGCTTTTGGGGTCCAAAAGCTTCCCAATGGGGAGGCGTGATCAGGTGTTCATGTCCTAAGTATCGTAAAATGGTCAAAATTTAAAATGCTCAGAACTGGTTCAAAGTTGAATGACTGGAAAGTGCTCGTCCTCCTAATTCTGGCGCCACAAACGGTTCAAAAAACGCTCGCCGTAGGAGAAAGTTATGCCAAAAACAAAATCGCCTAATAACCCTTAATTTTTGAATTTAAAAAATATATATATATATATATATATATTCCACAGAATATTCCTTGAAATATTCTGGGGAATATTCCTTTTGGACAACGAATCAATGGCTGCCACGTGGCAAGCCCGGAGGCTGCCACGTGGCTGGGGTGACGTCAGCAACAATGGGCGCATGTTAAAACTTTTGGTGGCGGTGAGGTTTGATCCCGCAACCTCCAGGATATTAGCCATACGCCTTACCGTTGGGCCAAACAAGCGATTGTTGTTATATGAGCCACATAAACCTGTTTTAAAGTTTGTTTTAGTGTTGGGCGGGGCCCGAAGGGGGCCAGCCCCCATTTCATGTGACCCTCGGCCCATAACCGTGGGCTCAACCCCCTAAACCGTCGGCGCGCAATCCGATGCAAACTGCCAGCCGAAATTTTTGGTCACATGCGCATTTATTGTAACTGCAGTCAAGTTGGCGGGAATAATGGCGGAGCGCCAAATTTGGGCGGTCCCGCCATATTTGGCGGGCCTAACTGGCCCCAACTATAGTTAGCTGGAGTTTTTCTAGGGGCAGACTGGAGAAACTTTAATTGGCCATAACTTTGGCTAGGAAAGGCGGTTTTGGACGAATTTTTTTTTTATTTTGGGTATTTTCGACCTTCTGAAGCCATTGGTGCAGGTCTTACAGCCATCTGAGGTCATTTGCAGAGGTTTTGGAGCCATGAAAGTTCTAGGAGCCACCAGGGCCCAGTATTGTGAAGACTGTATAGGGTTGCAGGTATCCATTGGAGGTGAACCAGTAGTCAATCCTGAAGGATTCAAGTGTTCTGAATCCGTTTTTACCATCTATTCCACCTGTAGATGCTTCTATTCAGCTGTATATTCAATTTGAGCATTTAATTAAAACAAGGACAGGCCCAATTAGGAGCTTTGGACCCAACAGACGTAGCCCAGGAGGGGTGAACTGCTTTATCAACTTCTTTTGCATCTGTGGTTGATTTATTTTGCAGAACAAAATCGTTTTAGTGTGTTAAATAGTAAAAGGAAATAAATCTGCTATGCTTAAATGGTTCATGAACAGCTGAAAATTTCATTTGTTTTCTTTCTGCAAGACATGGACATCTTTTAAATATGTATATATCTGAATTGAATACCTTGCAAACCATTTACAAGTAGTTTCAAATTCAGATCAGAAATATGCACTCAGATTTTAGAAACTATGAGATATGTTTCCCCAAAGTAAGTTTCTTAATGTACATCAAATGTTATTCCTTGACATCAGCAACAGGAAATGGCTAAAGCTACAAGTTTACTCCACGACATCTGATCACTTGATACAAATTTCACTACAAATGAGTAGTGAGTTTCGAAGTGTTAAGGAGATATTTTGATTCATAGAACTTGCATCTAGGATTGAAGTGTTTATAGCATGATGGTGATGACGATGTCCTGCACATAATACATTAAATATTATTAGAATTGAAAAAACACATATTATAAATAATTTGATTAGGATATTGATCATCCCTCAAAGCAAATCCCTACCCTTTGTGAGAGGTGTTTGAAATAGAAAGAAGCATGATGCAATGTCAAAGTAACACAACAGTAGCACTAACCCCTTCATTTAGTTTGAAGCTCCATCCCATACAAGAATTGCATCATATAAATAAAAGAAAAGTAAACATATGTACCCTAGCCAGAAGGAAAAGTGATCCTAAATCACAAAAATGTCATACTTTTGCAAGGGAAACAATGTACTTGTCAGCTCCATAGTGGAAATGAGTTCCTTCGCTAGGAAAAATGATCTTATCTCGATTCACCACCATCTAGTTCTGATTTGATTTCTCCTCGGCAAGATGTGTATGAGGTATGTTTATCTTCCATACTTCATCTCTACTTGTAGGCCACCGAATTGGCACCTAGAGAATAAATTAAATTATATGCTAACGAGAAAGAGTATGTATCACTTGAATCTTGAAGAAAAGAATGGACTTTGAGGTTGGTTTATCTATCTTTATTCCACTTTGTAAGTTCCAGTTGTAGTTGTATAGGGATTGGATTCTAGTCTTAGTACTATATTCATGTATAATTGTCTTTGTATATTTGTGTCCACGAATAGCTCTGCTTTACTAATTTTTTTTCACCTAAATTGTATACTTGTCCTTTTTTTCGTTGTCTTTGCATCCAGTTAAATGTATTTTGATTGTCTACAATGGGAGTTAAAACTTGAAAAATTTATGGACAAAAATTTAGATTAAAATTTCAAGTGAGAAATAGACGAGAGATGAACAATAAATTTGTACTCAAATGAGTCTAACAATTAACCGACCTTGTATCCCGAGGAGGAGGGATCAAGCAATGGAGGCGTCGTTCTAGAGGTTGACAATGTCTTTCATAATGCTCCATGACCCGAAATTTAATTTTAGCTTAAGCTGGTAAATAAGGTTTCGATCCAAGCATGGAAGAGGTTGACAATGTCTTTCATAATGCTCCATGACCCCAAATTTAATTTTAGCTTACGTTGGTAAATAAGGTTTCGATCCAAGCATGGAAGAGGTTAACAATGTCTTTCATAATGCTCCATGACCCCCAATTTAATTTTAGCTTAAGCTAGTAAATAAGGTTTCAATCCAAGCATGGAATTAGCTCAGAAAGCCAACTGTCAAAGACTTGCAAAAAAAAATCCTAAATTAAATGACATTTTATAACTATTTTCTCTTACTAAACAACAAGTTAATAAACATAAATCGAAGTCATGGGGAACAAAAACACATACATCTACTAGAATATCAAACAATGACATTGGATTCTGCTTTCATGGCATTGTTCTTCAAGTTTCTATATTAAAAATATCTAATAATGAGATTGTGATATAAAAGGAAAGTGAAGACATTGGTCACAAGTTCCATCCCCACACTATATTAGAATTTTTGTGCCTCTGGCTATCCTTTGGATCTCATGCTTGGAGAGCAATCCAATGAGAAAATGTATTGAATATGTATTAGGCATTAGGATCTCATGCTTGAAGGGCAATCCAATGAGAAAATATATTGAATATCTATTCTGCATTTGGATCTCATGCTCCAAGGGCAATAGCAATTAACCATGCTAAGAGCTAGAATGTTACCTTGAGAGTAGACACACCCTAGAGATGACAAGATGTCCATAAGCTACCATTGCTACTTGATGGATGTTGCCGTAGTTTTCACAATGTTGATGATGGTGATGACATGGGACCCCTCTTAAGGGGACAATACACTATTCACCATGATGGTGTCGTGCCCTAGTCTTGTGATGTCCCTTCTCAATACTAGGAGTAATGACATGGGCACTTTAATGGATGAAGTTGGGTTGAGAATGTCCTTGCTTGATGATTAGGCATCCATTTAATGAGAACACAAATTTTGTGATGATATTTGTAGCACTATGAATCTAAAACATAATATGAATAATTTATGTAAAACAAAAAATTATATATATATATAAAGTCCAGGGCAATGTACTCTCTATTACACTCAATCTTATCTCTTTAAGAGAGTTTCTTAATTAACCATCTTCTTTTGATTAAAATCTAATTACGATTTTGTATCAATTTTACATGAAGGAGAATAATGTATCTAGTATAAATCTCAATCTTCTTAGATGATTGTTACAAATTAATGATAATAAGAAGGGTAATTCCTTGATGTGAAATAAAGGATCATATTATGGTAGTGGCACAAATCAATAATGAAGTAGCATCCTATTTCTTATGAGTTTTAAATGTGAACACCAAGTAACCATTCTAATTTATAATAATGGATGAATACCTTGATGTTATATTATTAATAAGAAAGAAATAATTTATTTCGTATTGTTTGAAAGCATTTGTCTAACTATAAATTATATGCACATTAACACATCATTAGCGCTACTTCACAAAAAGTTTCAAAAGAGTCCATGACCAAATCATTGTGTAAAAGGAAGAGAATTATATTCTCAACATCTCAATCTCAATAAATGCAATCAACAAAGTTAAGATGCCACGCAAACAAAAACATTGGGAGTGAAGCAATATCAAGAGCACAAGGCAAGGTCCGATTACAAAATTTGCTCTTTCAATGCAAAAGTAGATATAGACTTCACTTTGAATTGAATAATTATCCTTCAAAGGCTAGTGATGATGATATCATACATTTGAATTGAATAATTATTCTTCAAAGGATATCATACATGGAGTTTGAAGCTAGGTTAATGCCTAACCACAATCAATAGAGGACATTTTCTCATTAGTTTTGACCTCTACCTGAAGCTCTCAAGAATCTTTGCCTACAAAGCATTAAAGAAGGAAAAAAATATGCACAATAATGCTACAAGGTAATAGAACACTTTCCAAAATTCTTGAAACTAAGAATAAATTCCCACTACTTTCTTCTATGAGCCTACCCTACACGTAATAATGAAATCAAATTCCATTTGAATACTCACACGAAATGAGTAAGTGTCAAACATTACATTGAAAATGTGGCACTCAATAATATTCTCTTATCAAGACCCCATTTGAAAAAAAAAAAAAAAAAAAAAAAAAAAAGAACAAGAATTGAAAAGAAAGAGACAAGTTGTGAGTTAAGTGTCAAAGTGAAAGGAAAAAATAGAGGCAAAATCAAGGTTTCTTAGGAGGAGGTAAATCTAGGAAAAAGGCAAAAACTAATTGAAAAGCTCAATCTTAAACCCTAATGTATCCAAACAAATAAAGGTCCTAAGTTCATTATCCACAAAACACAACAATCAATCATTCTCATAAGATTCACAAGCATCTTAATCTTCAAGAGTAGCTATACAAACTTGAGCTATCCAAATAATCCTTTCAAAAAAAAAAAAAAAAGGAAATTTAACTACACTTTTTTAAACATGTTAAAGCATAATATATAATTCCACAATATTCAATCCTAACTAATGTTACATGGAAGGAAAGGGTTTCAAGTCCAACAAGCCTTATGCAAGATCAATGTCCCAATATTACAAGATAATCGATAACTAGTGAGAGTTATCCTAAATAGACTCAAGATCAAATCCAACTAGCTAAGAGTTATCCTAAATAGAACCAATATCAAATCCAACTAATTGCCACTATAAATCTAGGCTACATGCAACAACCTACAAGTCACATAATAACAATTAACTTATGCCTCAACAAAAATCAAGACATCCACTTTGGGGTCACCTACTCTTCTAGCCAAGACACAACAAATCATACATACTCTTATTTTATAGAGAAACAAAAAAAAAAAAAAAAAAAGGTGAAACAAAAATTTGTCCTCAAACCTGCTACTATATGCACTACACTATTCAAGTTCTTTCCTTGGATTTGCATTTAAAAGAAAAACAAAGTACTTTATTCATGTCACAGCACCAAACCGTCCGATTTAAAAACCCCATAGAAAGACCTTGAATAGTGCTGTTAGAAAAAATCATCACCGCCTAAACGTCGATCACACCTTAAGTTAGCGGAGTTCGGAAGACCACTAAAATGGTTATCTTAAAATGACATTATTTGAAGAACGCAGCAAGGCAAAGGGCCAAATTGTGACATAGACCATCCTACTCTAGTGGTTCGGGACCTTGATTTTAGTGACCGATAAAGATAGATATTCAGACCAAAAATCATATGTTCCCGGTTATATTTTGATGGCCAGAATCAAAATATTGTGTTACAGCATAAACTTTTTTGCTAAATGTGGAGTCACATATCACAGACCTGACCGGCAGTGCTTGCTGAGAGCCCACGGCACAAAAGCAGCGGTACATGAAAGCCGGTAATGATTGCAGAAGTATCGACATGGCGCAAGTAGGACCAATATTTGGCTCCAAACCCCACAAATAAACCGTTAACTATCCAAACATTTTACATTTTGATTGTGGATTTTGGAGGGAAACATCGGTAAAACCAGCAACATCTTGATACTTCTGTGCAACCATTACCACCTGAGATAGGCTTTCTTGCATCGCTTACCTTATGCGGTGGACTTTCAGCCTGCACCGCTAGACAGGTCCATGAAGGGTTATCCGCTAGAAAGCAAAAAACACACAGCAGAACTCATTAAACTTAGAATCCTTCAAGCTCTATGATGGATGATAAATCAAGCTTTTCTTTAATCTGTAGATCTGAATTCCACGCCCATTTTCAAACAAGATCTAATAAAATAAATTGCTGAAGAAGGATATAAAAACATCTTACATGACTACACACATTATTAATTACCATACGAAACCTATCAAAAAGTATTATTTCCCCCATTTTATCTTAGGATTGCTCAATTTCTCGCAGACAAGGAAAAATTTCCAGAGATGTGTTGAGGGTGGTGTCAAGAAACACCATTGAAGCAAGAAAGAAAGAAATGGCCGAAGTGATTGATGAATCCTTTTGATGAATTCGTTCAATCAACCGCCGAAGCCGTAGAGGGTCCTGCCCTGCCTCTTGAGGGAGTATACAACATCCATGGCAGTCACTGTCTTCCTCCGGGCGTGTTCCGTATAGGTCACGGCATCCCTGATAACATTCTCAAGAAAGATCTTCAAAACTCCCCGCGTCTCTTCATAGATGAGACCGCTTATGCGCTTCACTCCGCCTCTCCTGGCCAGACGTCTAATAGCAGGCTTTGTGATGCCCTGGATGTTATCCCTCAACACCTTGCGGTGCCTTTTTGCTCCTCCCTTCCCCAAACCCTTACCGCCCTTTCCACGACCAGACATCTTTCCTGCTTTTCTTCTTTACTTTTCCTTCAACAACAGATTCAATTCAATGTAATGCCTTGAAATCTACCGGCTCGCTCCTTTTATGGTCGCGCATCGGACCATTCGAAATTCAAATTCCTATGACTTTGGCGCCAAATGAATCTCCGCCGTCGGATTCGCAAGCGCCCATCGACGGTACAAACACACCCACACGCGGATCAACTCGAACAGAGCAAGAATCAATGAAAACACACAATTGCTGGGCTGACATTCTTATTATAAAGAAAATTAAAAATTTACAATTACCAATCAAACCACATACCTACCCGCAAATAAATAAATATATATATATATATTATTTTCAATTATGCAAATCTTGCCAGTGTATTCCTCCGTTGAATTTGAACAATTGAGCAAAAGAAGTGCGATGTTTATTTTTTTCGAAACAATTTAGAATTATTTTAATTTTCAGGATCTAATTGCAAGGTTAGCACAAAGAGATTTGTCCACTTAAACATTTGAATTTTATATTATTAAATAATATAAAATTCAACGCACAAAATATTAATGGAATATTATTACTTATTTAAATATATATATATATATATTATTAATAAATGTATTTAATGTAAATATAATGGATGATTTGATCATATTTTTGAGTTGGAGACGGAGCGATGGCAGGATTTCTTGAGTTTAGGGTTTCAGTTGACAGGTTTGATGCCGCCGCCGCCCCCAGACAACTTCTGAATACTGAAACGGCTCTGAGCCCAGCAGCGGGAGTCACAGAGCTCGAGGCTACCCACGGGATCTGGTCTGGTTTACCTGATGAAAAGAAGAAAATGGATTCGAACCAAGGCAAACGATACTGGAGGGCTTCCCCCCACACTGGTCTAGGATCATTATCCACAGGATGGCCCTGGCCCCTCTTCAATGTCCGGGGATATATTTCTCAAAATAACCAATCCACACTGTTACATATGGATGCGTCCTCCTACGCGGATGTTTGGCCCTGCGTCTGCGAAAATGGGGAACAGAACCCTGTACTTCTGCCCCAAACAGATATACCGCACCCTATGATCGGCACCAGTTTCTTGAGCAAAGGAGCGTCCTTCAGCAAAAATGGCGCTTACGGGAAGGAAAAACGCAGCATGTATTCAAGAGATCGATCCTGTAGAGAGACGATGGCGAACCCTAGCTCCGCCGTCTCATTGCCCTTGGCCGCCGTCGGCTACTGGATCGCTCTGACCATGAATAAGTTCGAAGGATCGGGGCACAGACCAAAGGGCTGTCTCTTAACAGCAGATCCGCATCCGCCCCTGCTCCTGAGACAAATACAGGATTCGAAAACATATCAGGACATTGGCCCACCCTCTCCACAGATCGAATGGGGAAAAAGGCATACAGAATCTTCCCCATCTTCCACATCATTCCAGATTCAAATCAGACTCCTTAGCGGCAAAACCATGCTACAATGGGTAAGAACGACGGATCTAGTGCTAGACCTCAAGCAGGCTCTGGAGATCAAGTTGGGGACTCCCTCTGCAGCATATCGACTTCTCCACGCAGGTAAACAGCTTGAGGATCTCAACCCCCTGTCTTTTTACAGCATCCAGAGAAATTCCTCCATAGAACTCATCTTGCGTTTAAGAGGAGGCGCTGCAGGACAGTCATCCTCAGCTAAGGCTTTTTCTTACAAGGATGTTGTCCATGCTAAGACTCAAAAGAAAACAGATCCACCTGCTCAAGCTCCTAAGCCTTTCCTGGTGGACAAACTGGAGGAAACCCCCTCCATAGAAATAAAGCATCCATCGCTGGATGAGCAAACCCAACATTTTGCGGATCAAGGCCTTATATGCAGGTTTAATGGGCTATGGCCCCGCACAGCAGACCTCTACCAATGGATCCACTCTAACTGGACCAATAACTGCAAGGTTCTGCTATGCTCAAAAGGATTTTTTATCGTAGTGTTTGCCTTTGAGACGGATTATCAAAAAGCCTTAACTGGTGGCCCATGGTTTTGGGGTACCGCTGGCTTATTCCTCACTCCTTGGTTCCAAGAGTTCAATCCATCCACAGCAGTCATCACCAAGCTTCCCATCTGGGTCAGACTTCCAAACCTCCCAGCAAATCTTTGGCATTTTGCAGTACTTCAAGGTATCGGCAACACTCTAGGCAGGCTTTTAGACACTGACGTCTATAGAGGGGAAAAGGGATTATACACTTATGCCAGGATATGTGTAGAAATAGATATCAGCAAAGGTCTCCCGGACCAGATCAATCTCAAAATAGGAGATTTCCACTGGACTCAGACTCTGGACTACGAGAACACAGCCTTCCGATGCCGCAACTGCCATCTTACAGGCCACCTTCAGAGTTCTTGTCCCACGATGCCAGCCCAAAAGAAGAAAGCCAACACTAAGCAGAAATCCAAAAGCTGGAAGCCTCATGATCCTCCTCCCATTGATGATTTTGATTTCAGCTCAGATGAAGAGGAAGAGATCAAGGAAGGTGAGACAGCTGCGCCGGAACCGGATCCGTCCTTGGCTGATCCAACAGTTGCGTCCGTCACACCAGCCTCTCAGAAAAGGATCCATGAAACCTCATCCTCGGACTCGGACAAGGAGACATCTCCGTCGGCGCATCTCAGCTTGCAAATCACGCCAGCTCAGCAAAACCCCCCTGAGTG
This sequence comes from Pinus tabuliformis, assembly GCA_031772625.1. NCBI lineage: Eukaryota > Viridiplantae > Streptophyta > Pinopsida > Pinales > Pinaceae > Pinus > Pinus tabuliformis. The sequence goes on along the minus strand of CM062805.1, from coordinate 522,131,396 downwards.
GGTCAAAGTTGGCAAAAAGAAAGGGAAAAAATGCAGAATAGTGGATTCTGCACATGATGGGTAGATTCCTCTGCTCTGTTCCTGCTCCTCTGTTCCTTCTGTTTCTTCATGTTCAGCATTATTCTCTACTCTTTCTCTCTTAGGAGCCGAGGTGGACAACCAATCCTTTCCGGCTGCCTTTGTTCTTGTTTCTCCTGGTTGTAATCCCGCATTGTACCATACGTTTTCTTAATAGAATTAGTTTTTTACCGAGAAAAAAAAAAATATAATGGATGATTTAAATAGTGTATTCTAAGGGAAGGGATTTTTTTCCATTCTAAGGAAAATTAAGAAGTTAAGTATTTTTTGGGATTTGGCAAAAGGACCAATAATCTAGTTGAATTGTATTAGCTTTTACTTGGGTTTCATTTCGCTAAAGAAAAGAAAATTTCCAAGATGGTAATATTGGGACATTCTATTCTCACTTTTCAACATCTACAAAGAGGTTATCTTCCTAATAATAATGTGGTCTTCTTCCAATCAATAACTAGGTTGGTCGCGGCCTAAGCTTCGCCTAGTTACAAAAATAAAAGCAATTACCTAAGCATTCTTCTCCACATAATTCTAATTATACTAGATTATTTTCATCACAAGACCTTCTATCACATCTTGAGAAGTTAAAATAAGGAAGCAGATGCACAAGAAAATCTAGCTTGTCCTCTAGAGGCAGGACAAATTGTCATTAACGGTATGTTAGGATGGAAATCTATTCCATGATTAATTTCTTCCATATTCCTACTCACTTTATCTTTTTTAGATCCTATGGGTATGCTAAAGAGGGAAAGGCAAACTCCAAGGAAATCAAGGAAAACACCCTTAATTCCCCCACTTCCCCTTACATTGGCAGTTATATGGTTTATGTGGTGTTTTGTGGGCTTGTCTACATGGATGTGGTGGCAATAAGAGGGCAACATGACATGCAAAATCCTGCCCCTTATAGCCCTCACATGTGGCAAGTCCATTCTCCGGACAATTTTGCAAATCATTTTTTGCCCTCGTACCAGATTTATTGATAGCTTCAGGGTGGTGGGCGTTAATGGAATTCAATGTTGAAGAGATCCTCATTGTGTGCAAGCTCTTGGGCCTTGCGATTAAATATATGGAATGTGTTAAGGTGATATGTTATATGATGGGGGGTAATTCAAGTTTGTATGAGAAGGTAGCAAGAGGTGCTAGCTCTATGTTGTGAAGGGTGACTTGAATTGCAAGGCTAGAATCAAGGCTTTGTGGATGCCCTTGCTTGATTACGAAGCCAAAACTTTCTTATGCTTTGCTAGGGGATGTGATTCTCCTCCTCTAGTTCGTCTTTGGTCTCTCGGGAGGTTGAGGGGGGCAACTTTGGGGTCCTTCATGGCAGAGCAGTTGTCCTATCTGGAGAGTATTGGGCCCCTCTGCAAGTTCGAGCACTTTCAGTCCTCCATACTTTGGGTAGTGGTGGTCCTAATCTATGGAAGCAACCTCATGGGAGTTTCTAAGTTAATTTTGGTTTGCCTGTTCTTTAAGGTACCTCTCCATTTGTGTTGTTGTTAATTCAGGTAATGACTTTTACCTGGTCAAGTTCTTCTCTTTGCATTTCTCTTAGTTTTTCTTGTGGATCTCTCCCTTTTCTCCTTCCTATTTGTTGAATTGTTTGCGCCTTGAGCACTCCAGTCCTTCCCTCCCCCCTACCACCAGCCTCTTTGGATGCTCCTTCACAAGTTGGCGTCCTATCTCTTACTTGCACCCTTAGTTCAAGCTCCAGACCTATCTTTCTCTCATCCCTCCTTGGTCCTTGTCTCCCTTCCTATGGAAAGTCTCTCATGGCACACAACATGAACCCTTCAATCGCTTTAGGTGGCATCCGTGCCTACAGTGAGTGTCTGCATTGTTAAAATAGGCAACTACGGTAAAATTCCACTTTGGACAAATCATTTGATGGAGATGATGATTGCATTGAATTCCTTTTTTCGAGAGGATCAAAATTGACCTAAAGATCATCTAATTTGGACAAGGGAAAGTATATTTTTGAATTATGAGCCCACATGTGCATATTTGATCAGGTCAACCCTAAAGCAAATTGGACACCCTTGGTAGGCTATAAATACAAGTGACCTCTACCTCATGTGGACATCATCATGAGATATTCTTCTATTCTCTTTCTTGGTTTTGGCTCGCATAGGTCTGAGGCTCGCTCGCGGAGAATTGGTTCGCACGAAGGAGAAATTACAGGGTCTGAAGTTCACGCACGCTTCTAGGGTTCTGGATCACAGCCGCAAGTTTCCCAAAGGCAAAATTCGAATGTAGTTGCAGGCTCAAGGGAGCGATTGAAAGGCTGCACATCATGTCCTCCATGGACTAACACTTGGGGTTTCGTTTTTTTCTAAAGTTTTCGCTCGTTGACGACAGGGTTTAGCAGTTGACCACAGACAGTGACAATTCATTACAAGCTTTTGAATCAGGGTTTTGAGTATAAGCATTGATGGGTTCATTTTATGGATATTGTTTAGTTGATTATTGTTGGATAGGTTTATGGTTGAAGATATGGATTATTGTACTCTCATTTACTGAATCATTCAATGATGATCTAATAAGAAGAATAATTTGAAAGGGTTTTCCCCATAGTGGGTTTTTCCCTGGTCTCCGACCAATCCTGGTGTCTCTATGTGTGAATGTTTTTCTTCTATTGTTCCTTTATGTTCCACTGCATTGATGATGATGATATTTTTCTTTCTACATAGTTGCATATGTTGTTGAATAATGATGTAAATCTGAATAATGTAATGATGTTATGGGGTGAATTTAATGTGTTAATGAAAAAATGCAATTATCAAAGAAAAGAACAATATAGCCCCAAGAAAAATTGAGAACCTCGACCTCCAATGGAAAATTCATCAGTCGTCAAACATAATCATCTTTTTGTTTGAGGAATTGAAACAAATCAAATTTAAAGTTGAGAACCTCGACCTCCAATGGAAAATTCATCAGTAGTCAAACATAATCATCCTTTTGTTTGAAGAATTGAAATGCTCAAAGCCAAAGAATCGACAAGAAGATGAAATTGACACCTTGTGTTGCCAACTGAATGAGCTACAAATGCAAAAAACTACTAGTGAACAACACAACACTGCTAGCAGTTCATTTAGTTGTCAGACTGAAAAGTTGTCAATAGATCTTAACATGCCTCTAGTTGATGATCCCCCTTCTAAATTATGATTTTTTATTGTAATGTCATCTTTCTGTCTGGAAATTTTTGCACAATGTATGGTTTTCATTTGGTTGGTAGAATGTTTTTAGCTGTAATTTCCTAGGTAAGAATTTTAGAACTTCCTTCCTGTTCTTTTTTGAAGAACCTGAAGCTTGGAAATCAATATAATTATTTCCCAAGTATTTTGTTGCATCTAGGTGCAAAATTAATATCAAATCTACTCATTGGTGTCTCTCTCTCTCTCTCTCTCTCTCTCTCTCTATATATATATATATATATATATATATATATATATTACTTAAATATTTAATATATTTTTAAATAAATTCTTTTTACATATTTTTTAAAACTAGCATAGATTCATCTTAACTTTAGATCTAGAAAGCTTCGAGAGGGATCAAATCTCTCAAGATGCAAACTTATTTTTTATTGCAAAATCTAAGAAGATTTAATTCCTTTCATTCCTTGGTAAATCCTTAGTTAAGATGTGTAGAAATTCTCATTGTAGATTAAATTGATTATGCAATGTACTAAAGCAAAATACTCAATCTACTTCTACTATCAAACTTGCAGAAGCTTAATCGGTTTTGAGCAAGATCAACCAAAACACATATTACAAAGACGAAGAATCAATCACACATGAAACACGGAAGAATACTCTAGGGAAAGCCTCAGCTAAAAACCCCGCTATTTGTATTATCATACAAGTGGAAATATCTCAGGATTACACAAAGCTTTAGCTCTCAAGCTATCCAGCTCTCAGTACAATCCCTCACTGCCGCTCATAGACTGAATAGACAACACATATGCCTTCCTTCAGTCCTCCAAGCCTCCTATTTCCTTGCGCAGTTTCTCCTAGGTCCTCCAGCTGCCACCTGTGTGATTCTCACCTCACACACTGCTCTGACCTCTGTAGTAACTACGCAATCCTGAAGGAATGAATTCGTTCTGCATGGATGAGTTTCATTTATAGGAAAATTCCTCCAACTGATAATACAATGTCCCTGTCTTTAATCTCAACTGGGTCTTTCTCTAAACTAACATGCATGGGTTATTCATAAAAGAATATTCAGTTATCTCAAGTACATTAATTACATGCATGCATGCATTAACTAACTGAACTCACAATCAGTTCCACAAATTGTTTGGAACTAATCTAATTGGACTTAACTCGGTTAACTGAGCCAAGTAATTACAACTCATCCGTATCTCCTTAATTAAGGGATAACTTCCTCAATCAAAGGAATAATTGTTGCATGACTTCACAAAGACTTCATGTTTGAATTTCTCCAACTAATTAACTCAAGATGAATTAATTAATTATTTTTCAAATAGCTAGTGAGACTAAATTCGAAATTTTAATTATCAATTTTAATTCAATGACAAATTAAAATTGGAATATCCTGAAATGCTATCTATAGCAATGTTATTTTTAGCATTTCTTGTTGTTATTTTCAACAAAGTTGGAGTATATCCTGAAATGTTATTTTTAGCATTTCTATTTTTATCATTTCTTGTTGCTATTTTCAACACTCCCTCTCAACAAGAAAGGAATTCAACTCGATCCCGATCATGAACCTTTGGAATGTTCTGCATGCAACACTTCTCATTAGTGTTGTTGCTCAAGCAACTCAAAAAAAAAAAAAAATAATAATAATAAATAAAATAAAATAAAATAAAAATTAATTAATTAATTAATTAAATTAAATTAAATTAAATAAAAAATAAAATATCCTACCTGAATCAAAATGATGCCTCTATCGTCAAAGTCTTTGACTGCTATTGCCTCTGTTGACTGAAAACTCTGCACCTCTGTGCTCTTCAGTATCTGACTACTGTAACCTCTGTCACTTTGATCTCTGACTGCAACAATCACACTGATTCATACTATTGCATTCGTGCTGTTGCTGATCCTATCTCCCAGCATGCATCCGCACTGCACCTCCTCTCATCATGTTGCATCGTGTTGCCCACTGCTGCACTACAACTCAGTTACTGAGAAGTAAGTAATTGATCTCCCAACTGACCTCCCTGTTGGGCTAGAAACACCCTCTAATGTTGAAGCTCCTTCTGCCGCTCCATCCGCATCTGTTTCTACCCACTCAGCCAGTCCTGCTACTCCTCGTCGGGGCTCCCGTAGCAAGGTCTAATCAAAGAGGTTGGGTACCTCAAGGATCCTACCCCTATTTCAGCCTTCTTGGGACTATCACTTCACATCGCCCCACCTTAGACCTGGAGGTATGTTTGCATGTGATCCTTCTTCCCACCTGGCTCGAAATATCCCCCTACTAGAGGTATCTGCATGAGTGGATGCCTCCACTCAATCTCCTCTCGGCTTCTCCAGTTGTGGCTACTCCACAACCTTCTGAAGCTACTTCACCAATTGTGGCTCCTCCACAATTGTCTGAGACTTCTTCTGGCGTTGCATGTTGAGAGGTAATGTACTCTCCCTCTCAACCACCAAGTCTCTAATAGTTGTCTTGCTCCTCAAGGCTTTGCATGCATCTTGAACCTCAAGAGCATACAGGTTCTTGACTTGTGTAGTTATCCCTCAATGTGTCGAAGCTAATATTACTTTGTCGAAGATTGAGTAGTTGTCGAGTTCTCTATTCATTCTCTTGGGGTGAGTTGTCTTTGATTTATTGCCAGAAGTATCGAGTTCTTATGGTGGCCAAAATATATCGTACATGAAGATAGATCGATTTATGCTAAATCATTGAAGGCCAAATTCTTGAGTTGAAGAAGCCATTGTGTCAGTGATTTTATTAAGGAGGGCGAATAATATTTTGGCTAATTATTTATCCAAGTCAATTATTTAAAAATGGCCAAATTATATTTAAAGGCCAACTTTTAAATTTTATGAAAGTCGTAGCATATTAAAAGGGGGCCCAATTAATTTATAAATCCATGTTTAGACGTGGAGTATTATTTTAAGGGGCCATGAAAATATTATTTCTTTTAACAGGTGCCAAGGTTTAATCTTATTAGAGGGGTCGTAAGAATAAAGTAAAATATGGAGCCATTATTTTAGATGAGCTCAAGAACTATTCGTCTTATCCGACTAAGCACTTGAAATTGAAGAGGAATAATTACATAGGTAAATTCTGCTAATTGTTGAGCCTGTGTAGACCAGGGAACCAGGATCATGACGACATCATCAACACATTTGTGAATCCAGAAGTGGAGTTGGAAGGTTATTCTTTCAATCAGTTTATTGGGGTCGATTACAGTGACTATTGGAAGCCAAGTCATCTTAATCTGGGCATATCACATGCATTCTTCTTGATGCATCAATTTTCTCATAGATTGACCGGCCAATTTTTTCTATGGGACTAATAATTGGTCCAGAATTTATTTTTCAGTTGGTCGTATTATTGTTGCTGAGCAGACTCATTCCAGTGGGACACATTGTTGTTGCATTTTAGAAGAAAATGGAAGTACACATTTTTTCCTATATGGGAAGGGATGAATAATTATATTTCCAAGCATTTTTCCTAAAGGAGTCAAGTAGTATTCACTTAAAGATTTAAGGGTGCCAAGTCACAGATAAAAGAGTGACTAGTTTGCTCTCATGCCTGTAGCAACATTTTCTCACTAAGGTCGTGTTATATGAATGTAACAACACCTTTTATGAGACCATACATATTCCTGTAGAAACTTATCCTGGAGTGGTAGAGTTGTGTTAGAGAGGATTGAGCATTGTTGTTTCCAAGACTGAGTACATTTCAATTATAGGGTGTGATTATTTCTATTTGACAAGCCATGTTTTCAGAGCTTAACAATCTCGATCTCCATTGAACTGATAGGTCATAAGCAATTCGGGAGTATAAAACTAATTGCAAGTTGAGTATCTCAGAGGTTGAATATGTCAAGTTTACAGTGGATGAGTTTACCTTAAGACCATGTTTCGTATGTTGCTAGCTGTGAGAATTGTGGGAGCCTTTTCTTTGACTTTTGCAAGATAAGTTAACTCAAGAGGGACATGTGAGAGTTGTGGATATCATACTAGTTTATGTTGACTATGTGCATATCCTATGGTTGTAGCAGAGGGGCAATGCACATGAATGTTGGAATCAACTCCTGTAAATTGTATTGTTGGAATCACACTTGTGGCTGAACATTATACCGAAGAGTGCTTTCTAGGGACATGCACCAGGTTCCTATTTCCTTGTTATCCACTACATATTAAATTAAAGAAGGGTGTCATGCTCACATTCCTTACTCAAACTTGTATCAACATTGCATGTGTTTCTGGAACCGAAAAAAATTAGTCTTTGATAACATGAAGCATTATCTTGAACCATATTTTTCATTGTATATGTTCCTTTGAAATTAAAACTTCAAAGGGCATACTTACAAGTGCCTTTAAACTTATCTAAAAAAAATTAGAGTACGAGATCATTTGTGGCAGAGAAAAATAGTTCCTTGGAGCTACTTAGAAAGGTTTTTATAAGGGTAAATTGTCTTAAATGTCAAGTTGGTGTATAGAGATGATCTATTAGAATTGGAGAGTCTTATGTTATGCTCACAGTCATAGTGAGTTGAGTGCATGTAATGTTACTAAGTTCTATGTTGTGTAGGTTTTGACATTTCTGGCCTTCTATTTGCCAAAATTATCTCATGTAGTTGCTTGGTATTAGTTTGGGTCTATATTATATTGTTATATTTATTATTGATGCCATGTAACATTGAGTAGAGGTTAGGGTCTTGAGTTGCCAGGGCTTATTTATAATTGTCTTTGTATTACTTCCATAGCTTGTATAAGTTGTTGAAAAATGGAATTTATAAAACATCTCATGAATCAATGCAATAATATCTCAATAGACTATGATATACACTAGAAAACCAAGCAAAACATTAGACCTTTCTTAAGAGGGTTCCATGCCATTCTTCAATAAGAGAAACTAAGG